>JAOUQT010025814.1:0-11610 GCA_025769995.1 Xyliphius kryptos
GTCTTTGGCCTTGGGACACGGAGGAGAACCCAAATCGATATTACACACGTAATATGGATATTCAAAAACTCCTACATGTACATACTGATGGCTTTTCCTGTCTAGAGTAAAAATGTAAAACCTTTTAAACTTTCCAATTGCTGTTCCTTTGCTGCTGAGCATGTTAATTTCCCCACGTGGGACTAATAAAGGCTTATCTTATATTAACAATGCTATATACACCATGTGGCCCAATGTATCAGAAAACATGACCATCACATGTCCCTAGGAGAATTCTACAAACTGGTGAGGCTAAAATTATGGTAGTGTTCACAATCAACATTCCAATTCCCCCTATCTGTATCACAACTGGACATACAGTGCCTTGCAAAAGTATTCGACCCTTGACCCTTTTGCCACATTTCAAGCTTCAAATATGAAGATATGGAATTGTATTTTTTTTTTGTGAAGAATCAATAAGTAAGACAAAATAGTGAAGTGGAACGAAATTCATTGGATATTTTAAACTTTTTTTGGAAATAAAAAACTGAAAATTTGGGCGTGCAATATTATTCAGCCCCCTTGCGTTAATACTTTGTAGCGCCACATTTTGCTGCGATTACAGCTGCAAGTCACTTGGGGTATGTCTCAGTTTTGCACATCAAGAGACTGAAATTTTTGTCCTTTCTTCTTTGCAAAACAGCTCGAGCTCAGTGAGATTGAATGGAGAGCATTTGTGAACAGCAGTTATCAGCTCTTTCCCCAAATTCTCGATTGGATTCAGGTCTGGGCTTTGACTTGGCCATTCTAACACCTGGATACGCTTATTTGTGAACTATTCCATTGTGTACATTTTGCATTGTGGCCAAAAAGTTTGATTTTGGTTTTATATGACCAGAGCACCTTTTTTCACGTTTGGTGTGTCTCCCAGGTGGCTTGTGGAAAACTTTTAATGAGACTTTTTAAGGACATCTTAGAGAAATAACTTTCTTCTGGCCACTCTTCCATAAAGGCCAGATTTGTTCAGTGTATGTCTGATTGTTGTTCTATGGAGTCTCCAACCTGTAGATCAGCTGTAGATCTTTGCAGTTCATCCAGAGTAATCATAAGCCTCTTGGCTGCATCTCTGATCAGTCTTCTCCTTGTTTGAGCTGAAAGTTTAGAGGGACGGCCAGGTTTTGGTAGATTTGCAGTGGTCTGATACTCCTTCCATTTCAATAAGATCACTTGCACAGTGCTTCTTGAGATGTTTAAAGCTTGGGAATCATTTTTGTATCCAAATCCGGCTTTAACCTTCTCCACAACTGTATCTCGGACCTGCGTGGTGTGTTCCTTGGTCTTCATGATGCTCTCTGCACTTTAAAAAGAACTCTGAGACTTACAGAGAAAGTGCATTTATACGGAGACTTGATTACACAGAGGTGATTATATTTCTCATCAGTCATTTAGGTCAACATTGGATCATTCAGAGATCCTCACTTTCTTCAGATTTTTAATTTCTAAAAAAAAAAATTTTAAGTATACAATCAATTTCGTTTAACTTCACGATTTTGTCCCACTTGTTGTTGATTTACAAAAAATGAAAATACATATCTTTATGTTTGAAGCCTGAAATGTGGCAAAAGGTTGAAAAGTTCAAGGAGGCCGAATACTTTTGCAAAGCACTGAAAATCGAGCTACATTTTGATTAATTAGTAAAACACTACTTTACATAAACACCTGCTTCTTAAATACACGGTGTTACATCACTTCCTCCGATGGTCATATGGGGGACCGAGTGGCTCATCAAACCATAATCATACACAGAGGTCTCACTCACACACCGGGATGTCAACGCAGTCATATGGGGCTTAAAGTCAACACATGATCTCATGGTGACCTCTAGTGGAACAAGATTAAAAATTATTTTCATCAATAAGGTTTTAAAAAAAAAGAGCTGCAGCGTGGCATACGCCCAATAAATGGTACAATTGAGCCCTTCTCCGTATTAAGTGGCCGGTTTAACACCTAATTCTTAGAAGGCGCTATTGCTGCTCCCCCCAAAACGTACCTTAAGTACCCTTTAGAGGACTTTCTTTACTTAAAAAATAAAAATAAACCCAAAATGAAATAACTTGTATAATGCATGAATTTTGGTATTTGTTCCATACTACTTATTGTTTTGAAGATACAAAAATATGGTGAATAAAATTCTGAGCAGTTTAATTGACAGCAGTATGAATCCATGCGTGTGTGTGATTTCGAGTCTTAATTGGCAAGAGTGCCCTCTAAGCTCACAGACTCTATAGGAACAGAATTTGGTGTTACACCGGTCCTATTTCCTCTTGCGGATATGATAATTATGGAAAGAAACATGGACTTCTGGGGCGGCACGGTGGCTTAGTGGTTAGCACATTCGCCTCTCAGCGCTGGGGATTCCCAGTTCGAATCCCAATTTGGGTGGAGTTTGCATGTTCTCCCCGTGTCTGTGTAGGTTTCCTCCGGGTTCTCCGGTTTCCTCGTACATCCCAAAACATGAAGGTAAAATGAATGCTGTAAATTGCCCTGTATAGTGTGTATGAGTGTGTGACTGTGTGTGTGAGTGTGTACCCAGCGATGGATTGGCGCCCTGTCCTGGGTGTATCTGCTGAAGCGGAAGATAATGAATGAATGAATGAACATGGACATCTGTTGGACTGACAGCTTTGTAGTCCTGGAGGATGGATTCATATAGTTTATATAATTTTTACTATTGTTTAAAATAGTGGCTTCGTGGTTAACACGTTCGCCTCTCAGCACTTGGGATTCCAGATACGATTTCCAATCTAGATGGAGCTTCTATATTTTCCAGGCTCTCCGGTTTCCCCCCACAGTCTGAAAACATGGATAAATTGCCCTATATAGTCTGTGTGAGTGAGTGTCCAGCGATAGATTGGCACCGTGTCCTGGGTGTATTTGCCCAGCGCCAGAGACGTGCGCCCCTGAGTGGGCATGGGGAACCCCACCGTGACACTCGAAGAGGATTAAGCGAAAGATCAGTCATGCGAAAATGTATAAACATGGTTTCACTTTTATCCAAAGTGACATACGGGCCGCAACTTAATGGTTGGGGACAGAATACGCTGTTACAGGCCACATGGAGCAATGAGGGTTAAGGGTTTTGCTCAAAGACCCACATTAGATCTCAGTGGACCTGAGATCCGAACCCACAACCTTCAATTTGACAGTCCAACACACTAACCACATAGATTTTTTTTAACTCAGTTTAAAAAAAAGTGAAAAAATTAAACCAACAGATCAGTCAGTCATTTTATTTACATATATGATGCGAGGACCTGAAAGACTCAACAGTTCAGTAAATTTATATAAAGACTTTTTTTTGTTTATATTTTTGAATAAAATATTTTTAAAGAAGACTTTAAGGGAATTAACAGCAAAAACAAGACGGTTGGTGCAGCTGTGTCTGATGTTTTGTAAAGAAACCACAGTTCATGGCGGACGGATGTAAATGTGTGAGGTACAAAATGGGAGGAAATGTTGTGGACAGAGGGATGAGATTGGGTTACAGGAGGAGAAGTAGGAGGACACGAGGGCTGGGAAATGAAACCAGCACAACATACAACTCTTATCAGAACTTCTCTCTCTCAAGGTCTTCATGGCTTCCAGAGTGGCACTTTGAACCAACCACGCGGCTTAACGGGGGTTCAGCCTTCGTGCAGCATCACAACTCCCCGTAAACACAAACTCTCACCACGCAAAATGGAGGAGTGCGACGCCGACACCCGGACTTAAGGCCACAACGAAGCCGTAGCACTGTGCACACCTGCAAAACGAAGGATGATGATGACGACAGGCAGTGTGGCGTGCTTCATTCTGACCCTGCTCCTGCCACACGTGGCATCATACGCCTGCTCAGCCAACGGAACAACCCGCTCCTTCTTCTGTCTTGGCATGAAAGTGCATCTGATGCCCTGCCAAATACCGCGAAATACTACATACGTGTAAGTATGATCCACAAACTAAAGCTTCATACAGATCAAACTTCTGCAATGGGAACCTCGATCACAGTTTGATCACAAAGCTTGCTGCACAGTCTCTTGTCTTCTTGTCCTGCCCGCTGAGGCTATGGATACGAATCCTAAGTGGTATTATTTACCGTATTGCTAATCCAGTCATATTTATTTTTTCCATTTGTTCTTCAAGTGTCTCATTGGGTTCTACATGTTTTTTGGTCAAAGCAGTTATTTTTCATTTCCTTAAAATGTTTTTCTGCTTTCGTTTACACATAATATGTATTTCTGACCACTGCATTTGACCTTTCCTGTCTTACTGTCTGTTAAGTACTTCAATTACTATAATTTATTTTCTCAGAGTTCTCTAAACAGCTCATGTCTTTTAAAGATTTGCTGTCAACACACCAAACAAAACATGTATATTTTAAATAGTACAGAATTATTAGTAGACCCACAGGAGATTTTATAGCCCACCCCACCATTAATTTATTTATTTTTTCCATTGAAGTTTGGAGTCTGCCCGCATGCAGTATAACGACAGTACTAGACCACATTCCACCAACAGGAACACGTTCCATTCTGTCTGGAATGGCCTTTTACCAAATTTTGGAGTGCGTTTGTGGGAATGTGTGGGTATGAGCCTGACGCTGGACCAAAGGGCCATTCTACTACATTTCATTTGATGCAAGCAAGTTCAAGAGACTTGAGGTCTTCCCCAAACTGTTTCAATACAGTTGTTCAAAATATATGCCTAGGTGCTCAATTTAATGGGACTGAAATATCTGTATTCAATGATAAAGCAATGTGTCTTTATACTTTTGCTCATTAAACATATTAAATATAGCACCTATGTTTTAAGGAAGCAGCTAATAATGAATTTGTTGGTGATCTAACAAGCTGGAATATATGGAAGTATATAATAAACTAATTTATAAAACAAAGATTGTGAAATGTGAAAAAAGAAACGTCTCTGCATCTTTTAAGAATGGAGATATTTAAGTATTCACCCAAAACTGACCAATCATCTTATCTAACGTCAAGACTTTTTTTTCCCCCACTGCTAATGTTTTTTGTAAGTCGTGTTCCAAATCTGTCTCAGCCCTGATTACCTCCCCTGCAAAAGCCCGAAATAGCAATGTGGAGCTTTCACGGGCTCTCCAGACAGTAAATCGGCCAGAAAAACATTCTCCTCTTTATCTTCTGATTAAATTTTGTGGTGAGAAGTTACAGCCAGAAAACAGATTAGAACTAAAATCCTTGATAAAGCTCATCATGTAAGCAGCCTGCTAACTTGACTGTAATTTTAAAAATTGAATGGCATGAAGTATATAATCACTGGTCACTTTATTAAGTACAGCTCCTAAATTCTACTGTCCATTATGTCAACTCCACTGATCATACAGATTTTGTAGTTCTACAGTTCCATACTGAACTCCATCTGTTTCTCTGCATAATCTGTTAGTCCCCTTTACTCTGTTTTCTGATGATCAGGACCATGGACAGAGTAGGTATTATTAGGGTGGTGGCTAATTCTCACTATTGCAGTGACAGTGACGTGTGTTGCGCGGGTACAAGTGCATCCTGTATGCAACATCCTGTAATCATAGATGAAGGTATCTTATTGTCATTAACTGCTATGAGGTGAAAATCCATGAGTGAATTACTGAATTACTTAATCCATGTTTAGATTTTTGATTTAATTCTACACTGCTCAAAAACATAAAGGGAACACTAAAATAACACATCCTAGATCTCAATGAATAAAATATTTCGGTTGAAAATCTTTATTTAGTAGATAGTGGAATGCGTTGAGAACAAAATAACTGAAAAATTATTCAAATGTAAATCAAAATGATTATCCCATGGAGGTCTGGATTTGGGATCATATTCACAATCAAAGTGGAAAATCAAATGACAGGCTGATCCAACTTCAGTGGAAATTCCTCAAGACAAGTTAGTAGTGTGTGTGACCTCCCTACAATGCCTGGGCATGCTCTTGATGAGGCAGTGGATGTTCTCTCCTACGGCCCACCATGCTACCTCTATGGTGAGAGAACTGACATAATGCAAAAATGACCAAAACATCAGCCAGAAAGGATGAGAACAGAGAAAAGGTGTCTCACCACCTGCAGAAGCACTCCTTTATAGGGGTTGTCTTGCTAAGTGCCTCTCATCTTTTGTCTGTTCCATTTGCACAACAGCAAGTGAAACTGATTCACAATCAGTGTTGCTCCCTAACTGGACAGGTTGATTTCACAGAAGTGTGGTTGACATGGAGATACATTGTGTTGTAAAGTGTTCCCTTTATTTTTTTGAGCTGTGTATTTAAAAGGTGTTTCATTCTGAGAAAGCATTTTAACAGCAAGCCAAGGCAAAAAAGTAGCAGACCAAAACATGAAGAAGATTGTGCCCAGAAATTAACAAACAACAGACCTTGAGTACAAGTTCAACAACAAACTGAAGTCAACAAGCAGGCACAAAGCAATAAACCATGAGAAGATAAAGACTTATGTATTTATCATGTCAGGCCTAAAACAAAATTAAAGGCCAGGTACCACCTAACAGATCACCACGAAGATCGCACATTATTTTAGCTTTTAAAATGTAAAATGTAAATATAAAAATTACAAAATAAAAATACTTAGTTTGCTTTAAAAATCGACGAGTTCAAGTAAATTGACGGAAGGTCTCTAAAGAAATTCCAGAAAGTAACCTCATGACGTCACAGGTGGAATACATTAAATACGCAAGGGATGAATGATTTGGACTGTAAATTTTCCAATACTGGTTCTTCAGATTCCGAAGAATTTTTTCAAAAAGATGAGAAGGCTTAATCTACAGTGACTGTGAGGGAGACAGTCTTCAAAAACAACATTCAGCCGTTAAGTTTTGAGCCAGAGGCAGAAGAAACCATCAGAGCACATCAAAGCACAACCTGGCCCAGTCATCAGAAATAGGAATTCTGGCTGGTAAGAACCAGGCTCTTAACACACCTCTCGTTAACTTCTTTACATGCCCATATTGTTGGAAAAGCACACGGTTACCAAAGTGTAGCGGCCTTCATGTGTGCAGCAGTTATATGCCACGGGAAGAAAGAAAGGGACATGGGACAGGAGCGGGGCTTTTGGCGCGTTCCATTGACAGAACAGTGACAGTTTGAGTGCTAATAATAATATGTTTATAATAATGGTGTTCCAGCCATTATGTGAGTCCCACGTTCCACATCCCATAGTTGTGTTAGTCATCTGGCATGATGAGTGCTACAAATAACAAAGTGAGCAGATGGTTCTTTCCAATGTGCACTTTTAAAGTTGACAAGTTTTGTCCCCCTTTTTTTTGATAATTTGTGCCTTTGGGTCATATGTGAATGATGTGTATACAAACTCTGTGGTGTGGCTGGATTAAATTCTTTTAAGCCATATTCCTTAAATTTGGAGAGAAAAAAAAACTAACTTAATCACAAATTAGGAACTTATGCTGTATTTATGTATTTTACAATTTTATGTTAGATGCTGCTTAGCCTTTAAAAAATACACCACTATGCAGTACTGAATTTATTTATAAGAATCTGTTAAAATTCTGCAATGAAGCCATACGGTTCCATTAAGTGTATAGATTCAAAATATTCAACCAAGTTTAAGGAAACTCCAACGGCGATGGCACTCTGGAAAGTGTGAGACCAAACAGGAAGTCACCCGCTGCACTCCTGAACATAAAAACTTTAGAGACTTAACATGCGACAGAATGGGTTTTAAGCATGGCGGTTCTGTTGTAAAATCATGTGCTGCAGTCCTTTATGCATCTCCACAACGGGACTTTGCTTTCATCTTGGTTACTTTGTTGCACTGCTGGTTTTTTGGGTTGACAGACAGCATGTGTCTGAACAACACAGAGCCGCTACTTCCCAAGAACATACAGTTCTGAGTTTGATAGCAGCAGATACACAAGACACAGAGCCACAGATGGCTTTCTTTATTCTCAATATTCACCACAAGCACATTCCTCAAAGACTCCGCTTCGGCCATGTTGGATTATTATGAGAATATAACGATCCCACAACGTACTGTTCTCTGTGGTATAATTTTTATTTTGCTTAAAGGTATTTAGGCTTTGATTTCAGCAAAATACATATAGGAATATTGTAAATAGGACAGATCTTTTTATATAAACACAGGGTGCTACACCAACATTAATACAGGATTTCATGGTTTTGTAAAACATTTTAACTCAGCCACCCGTCCCATTCATAAGAGATATGGTACCAGTGGATCAAGCACAGCAGTGCTGCTGGAGATTAAACCCTGTAACCACTTAATGTACACTATTACACACATCCACCTCATTACCCCAAATTGTAGATAATCAGTCCAGAAGGGTCAGTGAGCTAATGGGTTAGGTCACATTGTACCCATAAGAATGACCAAACTGCGACGCTCTGCTGGCTATAGAAACTGCGTTGAAAAAGTTGCTGGCCATACATGTTTTGTGGTCCTGTCCAAAATGAGCCCTTACTGGACAGAGAATGACTATACTACTACAAGGAAGTGATTTCAAGTGGCACTCCCAACAATGACTCAATGGATAGAAATAGTTAAAGAAATTCAACTAATGAAATGCATGACCTTAATTTGGAGATTGCAATGACTTTCTTAATTATGTAAAACTAAAAGTTGATCAAGGTTAATATAACCTTTCTTTTTGGTTTAATTTGTAATCCAAAATTATACCTGCTTGTTCTGTTAAAGTGCCCATAATTCATTACCAATCACAGCTTTAGATCACACTCCATAATCAATGTACAGATGAGTAGAGATTTAAAGACATAAAAAGAGTTTAAATGTAGATATAAGATGTTTATTAAGCTAATAAGTCAACCTGGTTTGCATGATGAAGCAGTTTAGGAGGTGATTATTAATCATTCAACTTTTATCTAATGTCTAAATGATGTTTCGTATCTGTTTAGGGAAATCAAGCTGACTCAGATAACAGTCTTTCCAAGTTGCGCCATCGCATCACTTCCTGATCTGAAGCGTATGTGAGTACCAAAGACGGAAAACCACTAAAGAAACACACGAAGTGCAGTATTTATATTAAAATTACAGCAAAAATAAGCAGTAAGCACAATCAGAAACAAACCCTGGACTCAATTACCGCAGCAAATAAATCTGTATTTCTATTAAACCCTTTATCAAATTCAAGTTCTTCGTAATAAACAAGAGTCCACGGCAACGCTAATCTAATTTATTAAAACTATATTTGTTGTATACAGTGCATCACAAAATTGAGTACACCCCTCACACTTCTGCAGGCATCTCACACATCTTTTAATGGGACAACACTGAAAAAAATACACTTTGACACAATGAAAAGTAGTCTGTGTGGAGCTTAAGTGTAAATGTATTCTTTCCTCAAAATAACTCAATATACAGCCATAAATGTCTAAACCACGAGCAGTAAAAATGAGTACACCCCCAAATGTCCAAAATGAGCACTGCTTGTCATTTTCCCTCCAAAATGTCATGGCAATCATTAGTGTTCCTAGGTCTCAGGTGTGCATAGGGAGCTCGTGTGTTCAATTTTGATGTACAGCTCTCATACTGGTCACTGAAACTTCCATGGCACCTCATGGCAAAGAACTCCCTGGGATCTCTGGGAAGACGAATTGATGTGCTACATAAAGATGGCCAAGGCTACAAGAAGATTGCCAAAATCCTGAAAGTGAGATGCAGCACAGTGATCGAGATCATCAAGCATTTTAAAAGAGCAGCGTCCACTCAGAACAGACCTCACGTTGGACGTCCAAAGAAGCTGCGAGCACATGCTCAGCGTCACATCCAAATGCTGTCTTTGAAAAATAGGCGCAGGAGGGCTGTCAGCATTGCGGCAAAAATTGAAGAGGTGGGGTGTCAGCCTGTCCAAATTGGTCAGCATAGCTTTTCTGCCCAGAAAGAAGCCTCTAATGAAGTCTGTACACAAGAAAGCCTGTAAACAGTTTGCTGAAGACGTGTTAACAAAGGACATGGATTACTGGAAGCATGTCCTATGTTCTGATGGACCAAGAATAATTTGTTTGGTTTAGATGGTCTCAAGCATGTTTGACGGCAATCAGGTGAGGAGTACAAAGTGTGCCATGCCAGTCAAGCATGGTGGTGAGAATACCATGGTCTAGGGCTGCATGAGTGCTGCAGGTGTTGGGGAGTTACATTTTATTGAGGGACACATGAACTCTAATATGTACTGTGAAATAGTACATCCCAGTTTCACTGAAGTTACCAATGTGGGTCCTTGAGCAAGACCCTTAACCCTCATTGCTCCAGGGTCTTGTATCAACCCTGTGTTCTGACCCCAACCATCAAGTTGGGACACCTGTAGGTCGCTTTGGATTAAAGCGTCTGCTAATTGAGCAATTGTTATTATTATTTATTATTATTATGTATTTTCTGTTTAAGTACATTAAATCTAAGGAAAGATGTCTGTTTCTTTAAAAAAAAAAGGACGTGGCACCCTGGTTCTTGCTTTTGGACATATTCTCCCTCGTACTCTCTCGGTCTTCTCATCTCTCTCTCTCTCTCTCTCTCTCTCTCACACACACACACACACACACATACTTTGTTCAAATCTAACGGAAATGAATGAATGTAAGAAGATTTCTGATACGTGGCTCTGTACACAGACTTACAGTTACAGTGGAAAATGTGAAGTTCGTTTTTTAAACCTGCTCCTTCACACAAACTTTGCATCTTATTACAACTTGGTATGCTTACATTTCCACATACACCTACTGTTCACTGGGGGAGGGGTGATAAAAAGTCATTGTGCTGCAACTGTGCAGAAAACAGAAGCGATAAAGCTCAGGAGAAGCATCAAGAATAAATCCCATGACCGCAATCTGCACCGGTCTGATTCATACTAATGTCACGGCAAATCCAGACCTGACTGAGCCAGAGCTTCGTGGGTGCTGTGCGCAACCAGAGACTCCGAGACCCAACATGGTAAAACAGTGAATGTTCTACTCCAGGCTTTCTACACTGTCCTCTCTTTGTTTTCCAATCACTGAAACTTGGATTGCTGCATGAGAGTCGAGTGAAAGGTGAGTGTAGACTGTTTGTCTTTCACCCATTTTCCATTCATTCTCCTTCTTTCCCCATCAACCGGTCACTCGAATCATTCTTATTTTCTCATGCACTGTTTCTTCACTCGCCTTTGTCCACATTTACTCTTACATCTGTCAGGCTGAATGCGTGTGTCATGCTGAGGGAACCAATGTCCCAGCGTCGGGGTATTGGGGGAGGGGGGAAGGGGTGGGAGGGGGTTTTACAGTGGTCATTGTCAAAGCCATGGGTAGCTGTTTTGGTAAAATGGTCAGATGGTAAAAGAGGGAAATGCCTGAAATCTGTGGGCCTCTATGGGGTTATCAAACCCAGCATTTAACAGAACGTTAGCGGTCATCAACCGGTGGTTTTTGTCTTGGCCGTTGTGCGGGCGCTGATGAATTAATTGCGGGAGTTTTGACTTTGTTGTTTCTTGTTGCATGTGATTTAGCATGAATTCATCAGGTTAGTACTACACTGCTCAAAAAAATAAAGGGAACACTTAAACAACACAATGTAAACCACACTTCTGTGAAACCAACCTGTCC
>JAOUQT010025860.1:0-11608 GCA_025769995.1 Xyliphius kryptos
TGTAGTTTCATTTAAACACCTCAGTGATACTGCTGGGATAGGAATAATGCACCCACCAAATAATACCTGCTCTGTGGTGGTACTATTGGGGTCCTGATCAGAGAACAGAGTAAAGGGGGCGTACACAGTATGTACGTACACAGATGGACTACAGCCTGGAATTGTAGAAGTACAAAGTCCATCTTTACTGAAAGTAGAACTGATAACATAAACAATAAGTGGAGCAACAGTGGAGCACAAAAGACGTGTTTCCAAATTTTTGACCGGATTTGATTTACTTACTTGCAGTTCCAGTATAGGGGGGGATTATGTTTCAGATTTGGTGATGTGTATATTTGTTTTCAATGCTGACTGTAATTCTTTGAGTCCTTAATTATATATTGTTCATTTTTGTGTGTAATCACATGCAGATTGGTTATAAATAAATGAGCCGTGTCTCTAGATCTCTCTATTTACTTCAGCTAGTTGATTCAATTATAAATTATAATTATAAAAGATATTTTAAAAGGTTGGTAGATGAAGTTGCTCTACAGAAATCCCTGTTAGACACCGAACCTGTAATAGAGTGCCTCGTGTTTTTATGAAATGCTTCTGGGTTTAAGTTTATTTAAAGTCACAGGGGTTTCTGGGAATGCAGAGTGTACTGGAGCACATATGGAGTCATGTGCACTTGTGTAAATCAAGCGGTGTCGTGCCCGTTTGGGGCCGTGCGTCAAACGGGACGTCAAGCCAAATGCTGACTGGCCCGCTGGAAGGTGTTATGATGGTGTACCTGGAAACACTGGGATAAAGAATAAACCAGAAAAGAACTGGGAACTGATATGAACGAGTCATACAGAATGTCCGTACTGGTTTGGGAATCATATAGAGTTTTCTAAATATCTAAATGTTTTCATACAAATTCTAAAAGTAGCGACCGTGTCAAGTTACACAGAGTAGAACAAATGTATGTCTGAATAAAAAAAAAAAAGATTTAGCCATTTAAACAAAATAAAATAAATAGTGATCTCTTTTGCCCTCTGCAAACACATCTGCCCAGAGCGGTAGGCTGCCTTTTATACGGTGCCCGGGAAGCAATAGGGTTGGTTGCCTTTTCCAAAGACACTTCTGCTATAGTACGTGGTGGGACCAGGAATCAAACCAGTGACCTTCAGGTCTTGGTTCCTTAACCACAAGCTACAACTACCCTATTCACAGTAGTTGTTGATTGGATGAGTCTTGGCCCTTTTTGCTTAGCAGAACAGAATCAATGTTAAAATGTTGGTTGGTTTCCATACATAAATTCCTTGTTTTTTTTATCTCAGCATCTTCCACTTAATCCTATGGGTTCCCCATGTCTATCTAGGGTAGAACGTTCCAGGCACTGGGCAGATACATCAAAGACTGGGCGCCAATCTACACCCACTCATACAGACAGTATATAAGAGCAATTTAATGCAGCCAATTTACCTTGAATACGTGTTTCTAGACTGTGGGGAAAATAACAGAGAACCTGGAGAAAACCCACATGGAGAACATGGAAACTCCACCCAAATCAGGATACGAACCTGGATCACCAGAGAGACCCTGTTAAAGAATTCTGAATGTTTACAGATGGGCGGCACTGTGGCTTAATGGTTAGCATGTTCACCTTTCAGAGGTGAGGGTTCCCGGTTTGGATCCCAAACTGGGTGGAGTTTCCATGTTTCAAGCCCAGGTCTAAAAACCTGGATTTAAGGTAAATTAAATGCTCTAAATTGCCCCATATGTGTGTGTGGGTGAGTGTACCCAATGATGGATTGGCGTCCATCCGTGACCCTAGTAGAAGATAATGAAGGAATGAATGAATTGTTTACAGAATGTAAGCTGCTGGGCAGTCCATTGTTTGATTTTCCTCTTTATGGCGCCCCATATGTTTTAATTAGGAGACAGATCTGGACTGTGATGAAGCCTTCAGGTGTTTGACTGGTTGTGTCCATTTAGCCTTGCTGTTGTAACCCATGCAGAATGAGGCCTGGCATCGTCCTGCTGAAATAAACACAAAGATTTCACCTCCTTTTTCCAACTTAACCAGATCTGCAGTTCATCTTTCCATTGATCATTAAAGATGTTGATAACATTCCTTGAGGATTCTGGGCCATGTTGACATGAATGCATAATGCAGTAATTCAAGTGCTCTTTGATTCTGCATGTCCCCTTTTTCTACCACGTCTCAAATCTGTGCTCTGGACAACAAGGTTGGGTTTGCGCATTCATGCTGTTGCAAATTCAGACCAACAGACCTTAAAAAATGTATTAAATCAGGCTTTGTTTAGTAGAGCCAGGACCTCTTCTCCCTGTATTTGACTGAAAGAAATGCAACCCAACATGATGTTTTGCACATTTGCCTCCCAATCTTCATTTTAAATGAGATTTGTCGGTGTATCTGAGTTAATGCAGCCGTAATGTCTTCTAAATGCAGTCTGGCTATCATCAGCACCACATTTACATCTTTAGAACTGCTGCTTATTGGGTGTTTTGACGTTATTACTCCGTTCTTAGTAAACTCTGGAGGCCGCACTGTAGAAATCTGCATGAGATCAGCAGTTATAGAAATATTCCAACCAGTCTGTCTGGCACCAACAAGGTCAGAATCAATATTACAGTTTCCCTGTTCTGAGTGATTTTAGAGTTCGGTAAAGATACTGGGCTGAACCTGCAGAGTTGAATGCATTGCAGTGCTAACACATGATTGGCTGACGGCTTGAATGAATTGTCAGTTGTTTCAATGACCCCCCCTCCCCCCCCCTTCCAAAAAGAGCAAGCCGAAGTGACAGTGGCAAGAAAAAACTGTTATGTAGTTTTTGAAGAAGAAACCTTGGGAGGACCGAAGCTCGCGTCTTCCCTTCCTTTCTACCCGTGCGCCAATTGCTATACGCCAAGCGCCTCGCATCTCTCCACTCTACCTGTGTGCCATTCGCCACACGGCAAGCACTTCTCATCTTTCCCTCCCACTTTATCCTTGTGCCAATCGCTATACGCCTCGCGTCTTCCCCTCCTTTCTACCCGTGCGCCAATCGCTCTACGCCAAGTGCCTCGCATCTTTCCCTCCATTCTACCTGTGCGCCATTTGATACATGCCAAGCACCCAGCATCTTTCCCTCCCACTCTACCCGTGCGGCAATTGCTATATGCCAAGCGCCTCGTGTCTTCCCCTCCAATCTACCCATGCACCAATCGCTATACGCCAAGCACCTTGCGTCTTTCCCTTCATTCAACCTGTGTGCCGTTCGCTACACGCCAAGAGCCTCGCACCTCCCCCACTCTACCCGTGTGGCAATTGCTAAATGCCAAGTTCCTCTTTCCCTCCACTCTATCCATGCGGCAATTACTATACGCCAAGCACCTTGGGTCTTCCCCTCCACTCTACCCGTGCGCTAATCGCTATACGTCAAGCGCCTCACATCTTTCCCTCCACTTTACCCGTGCGCCATTCGCTACACGCCAAGGTCCTCGCGCCCCGCCACTCTACCCATGCGGCAGTTGCTAGTCGCCAAGCACCACGAGTCTTTCCCTCCACGCTACCCGTGCTGCAATTGCTAAACGTCAAGCACCTTGCCGCTTTCCCTCCACTCAACCTGTGCGCCATTCGCCACACAGCAAGCGCCTCGTGTCGTCCTCTCCAATCTACCCGTGCGCCAATTGCTATACGCCAACCACCTTGCGTCCCCCTGTGCACCAATTGCTCTACGCCAAGCGCCTCACGTCCTCCCCTCCACTGTCACCGTGCTGCAGTCGCTATAGACATGACGCACGCTTATTTTATTTACACTTGAAATAAGTAATTAAAATAAAGTACAGGCCAAGAACGTTCAAGAACAAGAGATTTAAGGTTTTAAACAAGCGAACAATATACATTTGTATTTATATGAAAGACGTAAAAATTAACGAAATTATGTTAAAAAAAACATACAAATATGGGACCGGAACATAATGACGGAGTACTGTTTGGCTGATTCTCAGAGTATTACATGCTGTGCTGGTGCAAATGCATTAGCACATGAATGCACTAGTGCAGCATCGTTTGGGTTTAGGGATTAAGTGGATTTAGAGACCATGTTACTCATGTGCCATCAGTAAACTAACGTTCCACTTACGCTAATAAGGAAGCTGCGGCGGGTAACAAAAAACATGCAGGTACTGACTAACCGACAATAAAATACTGCCAAACATCTTTAATATGCTTAGTTACTGGATGCAATCCCCCGGTGAAGATCTATAGCTTTTACTGCGGACTTGATTTCTGCAACTCCTCTGCTTATAAATAATTTACATTCAGGGCCCTTATAGCATTATCCATTTTTAATAGAAAGCAATCTGGTATTCTCTACCAATGAATCAACTAATGGACCTGTCCAAACACAAGCCGGATTTTTGATGATGTTACTAACACTGACTGTCAATTCTGTAGAGAAAACCAACACCACATAAACATCAGGGGAGATTTTAAACCCGTGTTCTCTAAAACTCAATATCTTCTGTATCCTCAATCAACTCAAATGCAGTTGTGTTTTGACAGTAGCTTAGGATCAGCTAAAAAGAACAACACCCCTGTTAATACATATTGTGTGTGTGTGTGTGTGTGTGTAATATTATGTTTAGATTTGTTGGTTACCTGCTTCAGTTTGTACTTATTTGCTTTTAAACGTCAGGACATTCATAATTGTATTTTCTATATTTTAAGTAGTTGGGATTATTTTTATTTCTTAAAATCTATTCATATTTTACTTTTAGGGAATGTCACCCATCCGCTCATTCACTAATGTTCTCATTCTAAAAGACAGCTATTGTTCCTTAAAACCATCATAAAGATTGACTGGTCAGATTCTAGTCGATCTAGAACAGTGGAAAAACACTGGAAAGGAAAGCCGTGCAAATAGAGTTTCTGTCTTCTGCAGATGCTCTGACAACACTGTAGCTCAGCCTTTTCACAAACATGTAACAGAGTATCACAGAGTAGAGGCCAGGGCAATGTGCTTGCTTTAAAGTAATATGTTTTACATAATTTCTAAATGAAAATGTTATCTATACCGGGAAACAAAGTTATGATGTTTGCATGAAAGGTTGGGCAAATGATACTCACCAGCCATCAGGATCACATCGCGGTTTCTGCACAGATTGTTCATTGTATCAGCTTTACTTATTGATTGATTGATAAAAGTTGGGGATTGCGGTAGATGGATGGATGGGTGGGTACTTGGATGGATGCGTACTTGGATGGGTGGGTACTTGGATGGCTGGACGGTAAGATATTTGGATGAATAAATGGGTACTTGGATGGATGGATATTTGGATGGATGGTTGAGAATTTGGATGGATGGACGGATGGACGGATGGATGGATGAATGGGTACTTGGATGGATGGATGAATAATTGGATGGATGGATAGATGGTTGAGAATTTGAATGGACGGATGGACGGATGAAATGATGGATGGATGGATATTTGGATGTATGGTTGAGAATTTGAATGGACGGATGGATGGGTATTTGAATGGATGGATGGATGGATGGATGGATGGATGGACGGATGGACGGATGAATGGATGAATGGGTACTTGGATGGATGGATGAATAATTGGATGGATGGATAGTTGAGAATTTGAATGGACGAATGAAATGATGGATGGATGGATGGATATTTGGATGGATGGTTGAGAATTTGAATGGACGGATGGTTGGTATTTGGATGGATGGATGGATGGATGAATGGGTACTTGGATGGATGGATGAATAATTGGATGGATGGATGGTTGAGAATTTGAATGGACGGATGGACGGATGAAATGATGGATGGACGGATGGATGGGTATTTGGATGTATGGATGGATAGACTGATGGATGAATGGTATTTAGATGTTTAGATGGGCACATGAATGAATGAATGGTTGGTTGGAAGTATCAATACTTGGATAAATGCTTGGTTTGATGGATTGATAAGATATTTGGATGGATGGAAGAATGGGTATTCAAATTTACTTGGTTGGATGGATGGCTGGATGGATGAATGAATGAATGGTTGGGTGGGTGGATGGATGGATGAATCAATACTTGGATAAATGGATGGATTGGATAGATGGATACTTACTTGTTTGGATAAATATGGGTCGATACTTTATTGATCCTAAAGGAAATTAAGGATTAATGCAAGTTATTGTATCAATCAGATTCAGTTATAAATAGAGTTCAGTCTGCAACAATAATGCTGGTGATGACGTAAATGAATTAATCTTAAATACGGTTTTCCACGCTGCATGATCAGATTATTGTAATTAAACAGTAAGGTCTGGTTTAGTAGATTTTAACTGGTTGTTAGTGATGTTGTAACATGTTACACATTATTTATATGGGTAATGATTTAAAATAGGACAACGTTGTTTACAACATCTTCTAATTGTATGTGTTCTTATTATTTTAGGGTTTACTTGAAGATGCTCTGTACACTTTGAGACCCCAGAAAAGCTACAGTTTCAATCATTTTTTTCACGAAGTTAATATTGGATTATTAAGAAGAAACTCTGGGGTGGAAATGGAAAGAACTTCCTTAAGGACTAAGAAATAACCCAAGGATACAACAAGCATTCTCATTGCCTCTGTGAGGCAAACACAACAAAGCCAGGATAGCACGGAGAGAGTCTCAGTTCTCATTTGTTAAAAGGCCACAAGGGGTCTAAAGAGACGGGGTCTGACAAAGAGCCAGAGTACCAGAGGAGGGAGTGGCAAGAGGGCACAAAAGTTATTCACAATGGCAACTGACCCAGGAGAGCCCACCGGCACGGAGGAGTCATCTGGGGAGAAACCTAATGGGGAGAGGGAGGTTGAGAACGAGTGGCGAGGGGCAGCCAGACAAACTGCGACGAGGGGCGAGCAATATAAATCCTCAGAAGTGGCCATGGCAGCAGGAGGAAATGCGGGAACGGAGGAGAGCAAGGTGCAGGAGCAAGCATCCCTTCCGAGGCGTGAAAACAAGCGCTTCTTCCGCAAAAGCGTTGAGCTCTGTGAGGAAGATGATGAACTGGTAGAGGAGGACTCAGCTCATTACGGCCCACACTTGGAGCGCCACTCTTCGGACTCTGTCTTCAGTGCAGGAACTCAGCAGGTGTCCCTGCCCTCTGGTGGCACCCATGTTGTTACCCGGGGTTTGGAACAGGACACGATGTCAGCAACGGCTTTGAGGGGAAAAGAGCGTGAGAGTGAGCAGGAGGAAGAGGCTGAGATGAAGGCCGTAGCCACGTCGCCCGGTGGACGCTTCCTTAAATTCGACATCGAGCTTGGGCGGGGTGCTTTCAAGACCGTTTATAAAGGCCTGGATACTGACACGTGGGTTGAAGTGGCCTGGTGTGAATTACAGGTGAGTGATGCCCTCGTTTAACCTGAGTATTTTCTAGTAGTTCTCAAACAGTGGTTGGTAGAACCAACCTAGCGGTTAATAATACCCATAGGTGTATTAAAACATGAGTAGTACTGTGTTTGATCCACTTCCACCAACACAGCACACTCTAACACAGGCGTGTCCAATATGTCGATCACACAGGAGTACTTTATATCATGGTTTTATAGAAACTTCCACCTGTTTATGACGCTTTTCACCACTGCTGGTGTTTTATTTCATCACTTAATCATTTTTGCATTAAACTGGCAGTGAGTTTTCATTGGTTAAATTTGTCACATGACCTAATCAGGTCAGGCTTCACAGTGTCTTGCTTTTTGGAAAGTATCGTTTGTAAGTTATATTGATTTTTACATTGAATTATAATACTATAAATGTAAAAGTAACGTCTTTATTGGTTATAAATAATTGTTGTACAGTAATTAATGTACAGACACATTTGGAAGCCGGTTTGAAAATTGGCATCAGCAGCTACTGTTCAGACTCCTCCCACCTGGTTGACACCATTCCGTGCATCATCAGAATATTTGTGTTTTTTTTCAGTAGATTGCCTTGTATTGCTAATAATTTCAACATGATTTGTTTAGAGGGTAAAACATTAAAGCTTTAAAAAAAAAGGTAGATCACGATGATCTGTCCACTGGAAAAAGTAGATGTCAAGCCAGAAAAGTGGCCACATCTTTAGTATCACATCACGGTCACACTGCAGTGCTGAGAAACATCCACCTCCCAAATATATCTAATCTGTTAGGCTCTGTGAAGTTAAGGACCGTTTTAGGACTGAATAAAGAAAACTATCCGACCCGCAGCACACGCGCAATAATTGAGTCCTTTCACAGTATAACGTCTATTTCTGCCTCGCCACCATAAACTCCGGAAGTATTCATGTAGTTAGCGTATTGTTGAGCAGACTATATAATTATGCCTCTGTGACTAAGAACAACATATAGCACGTTGCTAAAGGTATTCCAATGTTTGCACACGAAGGTTACAGCCATGTTGGGGAATTCGAGAGCAACAGTTTTGTCAATGATTATTTTCCAGAAATTTGTATAACATTGGTGGAATTGTTGTTTCATGTAAAACAGCAGACATAAGGGGGTGACTGGGGCTCTATCGTGCGTATCCCATGGTTTGACAGGGAGGCGTCATGGTTCGATGACTTTATTTAGTTCGATGACTATATGGATGATCAAAGTATGTAGGAACACGGAACACTACAGTCTGTGATTGAACTACAAGGTTCATCTATACGAACAAATAAAAAAGACCATGAGGAGGAGAGGAGACTAATAAAGTGGCTGCTGAGTACATTCATCAAATACTATTAATAAACTGGTCCTCAAATCTGATTGGCTGTGACAATAATTGACACCTTTGACGGCTTTTCTTTTAGTATTTAAAATCATAAAAAAAACCACATTAATACAAAACAGCAAGCTGATTACCTGTTTGGCCACTAGATGGCATTTATTTGCTTGTTTATGAAACTGCTATCCTGTTACTCAGCAATTAATGTTCACTTTTAGAAATGCTTGTTTTCAATAAATGAATGTATAAATCAACCATGTTTTTTAGTATAAAATGTTTGTAACCATTAATAAAGTAATAAGGCACTCGGTGTTGTGTATTATTGTGAATAAATCACAGCAAAGAGGTGTAACTGTACTAGTACAGTTCTCTTCCATGGTCTATTTACAATAATGCTTTATTATTAAACCCAGAAAGTTAAGAAATCTGACATGACGAAGCAAAAAACACAGTAGGAACTTTCTACGCTGTGAAATCTTGACCTAGATCTGTCGTATAGTTTAAATGGGCTTTAGAAGATGTGATGATGGACTCACCACGGCCTCAAATCACTGTAATAAGCCATGATTTTTGGACAGTTTACAGCTGTATCATATGTTTCCTGCCTAAGTGCTCCAGTGAATTAGGATGTTGTTCCTTGGGATTTGTTCAGGGCCTTTCGCCGAAATCTTAGCCTCTTGTATGCTTGTTAGCCATTCGAAACTTTTTTCACAGCGGGGTGCCCTGAGAAGAAGAGGAAAATGAGCTTGAGACCTGAAGTTGAATAGCTCCATAGTTTACACATCGAAACTATCTGTGGGAGAGCGGAGTGCGGCCCACTCAGCACGCAGTGAACTGCAGAAAAGACGTCGCACACAGTAGTGCTGTTGTCTTTGGGGTTGTTTGTCTGTTTTCAGTCTTGTATGCATTGTGACCCACAATACAATATATTCTTGGAAAACATACAAGCGAGGGGTCTCGTGGGCAGGAACCCGTAGACGCAGTGCGTTCACTGAACTGTGACGCAGTACCGACTGAGCGTGGCATGCACTGAGATGTACTGAGATCACATGTTCCCATAATCCTTTCATGACCATGAAGGGCATTCCAACGGGTAGGTGGCCACTACATTTTTTAACAGTGAGACTACTGAAGAAGTTAACAAAGCAAGCCAATATTAATAAGCAGATAAGAAGCTTATCGATTTAAAGCTTTAGAACCTTAAGCAGAAGTTCAAAGTGTCTCGATCGGTTATGGTACGGTGTGCAGCGCAGGGGTGAGCAACGGCGTGTGGTATTACAGCGTTTCTCTAATGGTTTTTGGCTTTGATGAGTGTAAAAAGAATTATTAGATGAAGCTAATATTTAAACAGCACGGTGGCTTAGGGGTTAGCATGTTCGCCTCTCAGCGCTGGGGATTCCCAGGTCGAATCCCTATCTGGGTGGAGTTTCCATGTTCTTCACGTGTCTGCGTGGGTTTTCTCCCGGTTCTCTGAATTCTGCCCACGGTCCAAAAAGATGGATTCGAGGTAAATTGAATGCTCCAAATTGCCCCTATAGTGTGTTTCCCAAAAGAATAGGGGGATCCACACTATAGCGGAAAATATTGGATGATGAATTTAATAAAAAGTTGTACATTATGCAGGAAAAACTTTTGCTTTTGAGCTCCTATATAGATTTGGATTAGATGTTACATCATGAGTTGGCGGCTCCTTGCTGGGCTCAGTAGTGGTGGCTTAAGTGGGTCATTAACAGCCCCTGGAGCAAAAAGATTTAAAGGCCTTGCTCAGATGGCTAAATGTGGGCTTCGAACCCATGAGATTAACATAATTCAACATTTCCCTTAAAATTGCAGGACCTTTTTGCTTGTTGGCTTTCCAAGAACATTTTATTAATTTGTCCAATCAGCACTAAATGTTAAAATGAACTTTGTCTTGAGTCAATACCGGTTGTCCAGGTACGTATCCCAATCTGGGTGCAGTTTTCATATTTCCATGTGTTTACGTTGGTTTCCTCAGCCAGGTTTCCTCCCACCGTCCAAAAATATGGATTCAAGGTGAATTGGCTGCTCTAAATTGTCCCTGTACAGAGTATGTGAGTATGTGAGTGTGTGTGTGTGTGTGTGCGTGTGTGCGTCTTTGTGAGATGAGACAAGACGTCACAGAAATATGTAACTACATGGTACTTTGATTTTCCTTTGCTTCTGTGTAACATATTTTCCAAGCAGTTTCCCACAAAGGGATTAAGTGTGAATACAACACAGGGTTGACTGACCTTCATTTACCAGATCACAAATTGGAGTGACCGGGTAATTACTGAGTGGCTTAGGTGTGAAATAGAGATCTCACTGTATTTCCAAATGTATAGGGCCACCTTTTCTGTCTTATTTTTACACTGATAGTTCCAGACTTTAATCTGATTGGCTAAGCCGTTTGTCCAGCTGTGATCTTATTAAACATTTGGTCATTTAGCGGACACTTTTATTCAAAGCGACTTACAAGTATCCCTCTTAATATTTGGGGTCAGAACACAGGGGTACATACAGAATCCTCAGAGCAATGAGGGTTAGGGGACTTGCTCAAGGACCCACATTGGTAACTTTTAGTGGTCCTGGGACTTGAACCCACAACCTTTGGATTGCTCGCCCAACACCCAAACCCTCTATATTATTATTACCCTCTATATATATTATTGGGCGGCACGGTGGCTTAGTGGTTAGCACGTTCGCATATCAGCGATGGGGATTCCTGGTTCGAATCCCTATCTGGGTGGAGTTTCCATGTTCTCCCGTGTCTGAGTGGGTTTCCTCCAGGGGCTCCGGTTTCCTCCCACATGCCAAAAACATGGATGCAAGGTAAATTGAATATTCTAAATTGCCCTGTATGTGTGTGTATGCCCAGCCGTGTAACTGG
>JAOUQT010025878.1:0-11608 GCA_025769995.1 Xyliphius kryptos
TTCTTTTTACATTGCTTACTTTTTGCTGAGCCAGTTCCTTAGCTATCTCTTCTTCATCCATTTGTCCTAAAACTTTTTTTAAGGTTCGATAAGGGTAACTCTTTACGCTAATGTTAGCAAAAGTTTGTGTTTAGCAGGTTGTCTGTCTGGACTTCCTTGAGGCATTCAATCAGTATTTGGCCCAACCGTAGCTTCTTAGCATCTTTAACTGTACCTGCTATTCCCACAAAACTCTTTTGAATAGCAACGGGTGAAAGTTTAGTTAAAACCATGTCAGGTTGGGTAAATTCCATTACCACAAATCTTGGCCAGGTGTCTATTAGTCCCTGAGAGTTCTTAGCGTTCGATTAACCCTTAGCCAGTGCCTTCTAGGGATCTCACAGGGGATAACACATAGGGCATGTCCTAATCAACCGATTGATTAAAGCGGGCCTCTCCAACCTCCCATCTGTGCAAAATCGGGGCCAAAGTGTTGTGTTGGAAAAGTGACAGCCCTAGCCGACATTCCCCTTAAACACCCCACGGGGAGAACATGCAAACTTCACACAGAGATTTCCCAGGAGTGATACACATTAAACTGACAGACATTGGTACTGGTTTTAATACCACTAATCACTCAAGCTTTACTTTTAGTTAAAAGGTGCAGACCAGGAGGATTTGTGGGACTACAGTGTTTAGGTAAAATGGGATGTTTGGATGCTCTTACCCCCACTCTCACTCATTCTTTCAGGTTTGTTGACAGTGCAGTGTCAGGCTACTTTATATCCCAGAGATCCCTCGTGTCTGCATTAGCTTCTGGCTTATCCTTTTATTTATGTTGTCAAAGTTAGTCTTGCTGTAGTTCCTGCTCACTCTCTGCACCCAGTGTACATTTTCAACAAACAACATTTCTAAATAGTCTTGTCCCCCCACACACACACACATTTCTCTCCC
Organism: Xyliphius kryptos; assembly: GCA_025769995.1. Classification (NCBI taxonomy): domain Eukaryota; kingdom Metazoa; phylum Chordata; class Actinopteri; order Siluriformes; family Aspredinidae; genus Xyliphius; species Xyliphius kryptos. The sequence continues at coordinate 934 of JAOUQT010025878.1, forward strand.
TTACTTATGCTATGCCTGAGACACCAAAACATGATTGTAAATTCTTATCATCATCTGTTTGGGAGGGTGTTATTACCAGAAAATAACCAAAACATCACCATATATAGAATAAAGAATTTAAGGTTTAGTGTTATTTTTTATTTTGTTTTTTTCCCTAACATCATCACACCCAGATTGCTCATGCATTTATTTTATTCTTCATTAGTGCAAATTATTCAGATAGAATTGTTTTATGATTAAATCATTAATAAAATATTTTATATTTCCACAAAATAGTTCATCTTAAAAATGTTAAAACATTAAATGCAAAAGAATAATTATTTCTAAGATATAGTACATAACAGTCCCTTCACAGCAAATACTACCCGGTTCAATCCACGGGTGGGGTAACCTGGGAAATTTGTGTGTGGAGTTTGCATGTTCTTCTTGTGTTTTACGGATCCCCCCCCGCACAATTAGCTATGGCGTCCCCTGTTGGCAGGGAAAAGCCGAAAGACAAAAAATATATATACATAACAGACATAGTGAAGGTTGCTGGGTTGGCTTTTTTATGGAACATATAAAAATTTAATAGTTTACAGTAAAAAATGTAACCTCACTGAAATTGTTGCACAATCCGTGTAAAATTACATGGCAGTAAGTTACAGAAGCTACATTTTTCTATTAGCAACTTTGCTCACAGTCTTTTTACACATTGTTTACACAGGGACAAAAATAAATTACACAGTGCTATATCTAAATTGTCATAGATTATGCACGTTTTTTTAAAGATGCATTGGGACAATGACTTTTATTAGTTTTAGAAATAAAACTAAACCGAGTTGATTTGAAGCCTAGCTGAAGACTAGAAAAAAAACATGCGACGCAGGCAGATAAAATGTTCGAGGGTCATGTCCTTGCTCATACTAGACTTTGTCTTGTCAGAAAGATACAAATCAAAGACAATTTCTAGTCGTGATATCCATTACGTCCCATATTTTCGGATATCTTTTAATAAAGTGTGCGTTACTCACCTCACAAGGCGATACACTCAGCACGCTCCTGCTCTTCCTCATCTTCTTCCTCGACCGGCTACAGTGGCACACCTGGGAAAAATCAACACAAAAATCAAGTTAACAAGCTTCAAAATGACCTTGTTTGTCATCAGGAAGCTTCAGCAGTCATTTCAATCACAGCAGTCACAAACATCTGAATCTATCCAATCCACTATGGTGTAAAATTAACAGGAAATGACACGTTAAATAGGCTTGATTTGTTCAGCTATTAATACTTAGCTAGGGTTGGTGTTGATATCCATAGTGAGTGTATTTCTTTTATGTCCATTGCTCATCTCCACATTTCACGCATAAACACTATGTCTTCCAGTGCGCATTAAAAAACAGTGTAGGAATAATGGTTGCACTTGCACGTGGACATATGACACAGCCTTTTCTTGAAAAATGTCCTATTTCTGTTCCTGCATCTGTATGAAACAATCAATAAGAACAAAGCCTGCGGTGGCTCTGACCTGATGCAAGCTGCACTCATCCACTAAATTATTGATGCTTCCTGAAGAAAAGACCATCTGGCTACTTCACTATAGTGCTGAAAGTTACCATAAGTAAACTTCGCCATTAACAGTTGGCAGGTAAAGAAAGCTAAAATTGCTAGTAAAAAAAAAAAAGAACAGAATGTCCAAGTAAGAAAACAAGACCTCCTAGTAAATGGCCTTGGGATTTTTTATGGGGGGTGGGTACTGACTTTCTAAAAGTGCACACAGAGTAAGAAAGGCAGAAAGAGAGATAGAGAAACTAGAATGAATGCTTTATAAAATAACTTTTTAAAAAATGTAATGGTTTAGGTTGACACAGCTACAAGCAAGATTCCCTTTCATTTCTAGTGAGTTATATTAAAAAAAAAAGAAACAAAGCTTGTCGTGTTCATTTAAAAAAGAGAATTAGAAATGAATTGGAAATTCCTATGGCAAACACTTGACTGCTACAAGGATTTAATCATACACCTAGACATAAGAATGCACGAGTTGTAGTGTTTTGAAATCTTCTAATCAACTGAACTTCACAGATGCCTAGTTTTCAAGAAAGACTGCAAATAAGATCTGAGGAATTTTGCTAAAACTATTTTAAATATCAGTGCATAGTTGCAAGCATTTCGTTTTACAGCTTCTCACTGGTTTCACAACGATTAACCCATTAGCAGAGGATAATATTATTGAAGAAATATAAGTGAAATGTGCATCAGAAGGTACACAAATACACTACATTTCCAAAAGTATTCACTCATCTGCCTTGACTCACATATGAGCTAATCCACAGGGTCCACCCTTTGCATCAAAACAGCTTCAACTTTCCTGGGAAGGCTGTCCAAAAGGTTCAGGAGTATGTTTATGGGAAATTCTGACCATTCTTTCAGGAGTGTTTGTAAGGTCACACTCTGATGACGGACGAGAAGGCCTGGCTCTCAGTCTCCACTCTAATTCATCCTAAAAATGTTCTGTCTGTTTGAGGTCAGTCAAGTTCATCCACACCAAACTCCGTCATTCATGTCTTTATGGACCTTGCTTTGTGCACTGCCGCAGTCATGTTAGAAGAGAAAGGGGCCAGATCCAAACTGTTCGCACAAAGCATGGATTTGTTTGCTGAAGCATTCATACACCTGTGGCCATGGAAGTGATTGAAACACCTGATTCCAATCATTTGGATGGGTGAGGAAATACTTTTGGAAATATAGTGTATTTACAAGGGTACACCTGTTCCTTATTCATGTGCCAGCAGCGGTGACACCTATTAAGAGAGAGAATTGAGAGAATTCAGATGAGATTAACTAGACATGACTTCTTTTATAACTCAAATAAGCACTCTTTAAAAAAACACAGAACAGAAAACCACCTCAAAATGTCATAGGCAAGTAAACTGCGAATGACTGCATGGTTATTTGTTTTTGAACACCATTCTCTGTAAACATGAAATTCTGCTGTGCATAAACATCAGCTTTTTGCACCAAACCTGGCACCAAGATGAAGGTATAAACATTAACTGAAGCTTGTGCCCTATTTGCAAAGAGCTGTTGGAATAAAACCATTAAAATGGCGTCCAATATCCAGTTTCCACAAGCACAGGAATCTTCTTGCAATGTTGTAGGACATGTGTCTTGTGAAAGCCATCACTCGCTTAGGTTTATTTTAAGCCACTGTATTTGAGTGATAAACAACTCCTGCTGGGATACAAGCCTTGGCAGCAATACTAGTCGAATTCTAAAAGGCAGATTTCAAAGCTAACAGATCTTTGGTGATGTATCGGAAAGTGTCAGAATATTATGCACAGGCAAAGCTTTAGCTACACAATATAAAATATTATGGGCCATTTATATGGATACACCAAAATACGTAAAATGGGAATGGTTGGTGATATTAACTTCCTGTTTGTGGCACATTAGTATATGGGAGTAGATGGGTGGTGACCATGGTGGCCATTTTAAAGTCGGCCATTTTGAATCCAACAATGACCCAGATCGGCGCACTGAATTTGCAGAATGGGAAAAACAAAAATTAGAACTGGACCCTCAGTTTACACAAAACATTTTGTTCAGTGATGGGACAAACTTTTATGTGAATGATGAAGTTAACAAGCAAAACCACCGCTACTGGTTGACACTAACCCACATTTGATAGCTCCCTCCAAGACTGTTGGAACACAAAAATTGATGGTATGGTGTGGTATATGGGGTACAAAGATAGTGGGGCAATTCTTCATCAATGGAAACCTCAATACCACTGGATATGTGAAATTGCGACATGATGTGTTTCCGTCTTTATGCGCTAAAGCTGGCCCGTTACCTATGTTTTTCCAGCAAGATGGTACACCATCACATTATGGGTGTCAGGTCCGACCATTCCTAGATGAACAGTTTCCTGGAAAGTGGATTGGTCATCATAGGTCCCCAAGGTCTCTCAGTCTGACCCCCTTAGATTTTTATCTTTGGGGTCATCTGAAAGCAATTGTCTAAGCTGTGAAGATACGAGATGTGCATTTCTTCTGATGCCTTGCTATCAGTGTGTGAAGAGTTGGAGAAGAGGGTTACATTGACAATCCAACACAATAGGCAGCACTTTGAACACATGTTATAAGTGGTCAGATACTTGTAAATAACTCATGAAAGAATAAGGTTACGTTAAAACCAAGCACAGCATTGTTTTTCTTGTGAAATTCTCAATAATTTTGATGTGTCCCATGACCCTCTTCCCATTGAAAAAACTGGAAAATTGTATACAAAATGGCCAACTTCAAAATGGCCACCATGGTCACCACCCATCTTGAAAAGTTTTTCCTCTACTATATAATAATGTTCCACAAACAGGAAGTTAATATCACCAACCATTCCCATTTTATTTCGATGTATCCATATAAATGGCCCACCCTGTATATATATTAGATAGTCTTTATGCTGCTTGGTTAATTTAGAATTGTCATCAGCAGATACAAGTTATTATACACTCACTGGCCACTTTATTATGTACACCTGTTTAATTGCTTGTTAACATGAATATCTAATCAGCCAATCATACAGCCACAACAATGCATTTGGCACGTAGAGGTGGTCATTACAATTTACTGAAGTGCAAACCAAGCATCAGAATGGGGAATAAGGTGACTTTAAACATGGCATGGGCAGAGTATTTTCATGCACAACTATGCCTAGGGTTTACAGAAAATGGTCCGAAAAGAGAAAACATCTAGTGAGCAGCAGTTGTGTTCATGAAAATCCCTTGTTGATGTGAGAGGATAATGGGCAGACTGGTTCGAGAGGAGATGATAGCTTGGTTTACTTCTTGTTATAATGAATGTTCCTTAGGGCTATTTAGTGCCTTTATTAAAGCATGCAAATACATTTACAATTCCATTTGATGGTGATGCCAATAACTGTAGCAGAGTAATGGATATTAACTGTTTAATCTCGAGAGAGCCTAATCACTCGAATTACACAAACGTGACTTCATAGCCACAGAGATGCTTCCTCTAGTGACGTTAATTTACATTTCCTGTAATAACCCACTTTCATGGCTGAAGTTCATTAAAACACAGTAACTGATCACCGGCTTATGGCGAGTCTATTATTTTGAACTACTTAAGACAAGGAGTCTTTATTATTCGAATGTTTACTTAAACAGAGAGTGAACAGAGGCTTACTGGTTGTTTGTAGCACAATCTTAATAATAATAATAATAGATACTTTATTGATCCCTGTAGGGAAATTCTTTCTCTGCATTTAACCCATGCAGGGCTGAACACCTGGAGCAATGTGCTGCACTCTACTGGGGCGCACGGGGAGCAGTTGGGGATCCCACACTTCAGCCATGACTTGCCTTGAGTGGGATTTGAACCTGAGATCTCTTGGTCCCCAGCCCTTTACCCTATCCATTAAGCCACGGATGATCTTCCACATGCTAAAAACTCTAATGCTGGTTAATGTACACGAGTGTCATAACACTCACTGCAGCACAGATTGCCAAGTATGAGGCATTTATTATTATTATTTTTTTTTTTATTTTTTTTAAATCAAAGCAAAACTAAAACAGTTGTTTCTGAAGGTGTCACTGTAACGAAGGTCTTTGGGTCTCTGGTAACCGCTTTGTGCCGGATGAAAGGACATGAGGCGGAAAAGAAGTGAAGAGAAAAGAAAAGCTCGGCGGCAGCAGACGAGCACCGCGGGCGTCCGGGCTGACGGCCCAATCTCAGCGTGCTGCGACTGAAATGTGTGTTTATAAAGGGCAGTGCCAGGTTTCTGCGGCGCAGCGGTCATCTGCCAAATCTCACAGACTGCCGATGAGAACACAAACGGAAAACAGATTCCGCTCCCGGGGCAACTGTGAAGCACGGTGGGGTAAGAAATCAGAATGATGTCACGCGGTACGAGAATCTGTGGGGGTTTCACGCTGAAACGCGGCGGGAGGTGAACGAGGGTCATTTCATTACTTCTAAGTGTGAATATGTTCGTATGTGTCCTGTTTACTGGCCTTTCACTCTCTGACCACTGGGATAGACCCCAGCACCCACTGTGACCCTGTAAAGGACAAGTGGACGGGAAAACGACTGACTGAGACACGACCACAAAAACCCCTCCCCTCTGAATCCTGCTTTGTTTAAGGGATGCTTTCATACTTTTGATGTTTTCTTTAATGCAACATTGTAACAGATCAAAGGAATGAAGTCGGAATGTTCCGAATGTAAAGCTGTTAATAAACAGGAAGTGGTTCCAGCAGTGGAACTGCACATTTTAATGATGAAGATTTATGAAAAATAATAAAATGGTTTGTTTTGATTTTGTTTTATTTCCATAAATAAAAACGGCGGGAATCTGAGGCTGGCGCTAGACTTTATTATTACTGCTGCCATAAACCACATCAATCAGACTCCCATCACTTAATAAAGACATCTGAGTGTGTGAGCGAGAGAGAGAGAGAGAGAACAGAACAGAACCGAGGTGGCTCTGACACAGGAACGTGTCAGCGTGACATTTGGAACAGGATGTTTTTGAGGAACAGTGTAACTGGGAGTTGTGGTCCATGTACCTGTCAATCACACTATTGGAGGTGTGGCCTGCGTACCTGCCGATCACAGTAAACGGGGCGTGTCTCAAGTCTGTGGCCTGAGGACCAGTCTTGAACATTAATGGAGGTGTGGCCTGTGTACCTGTCAATCACAGACGGACTGTATTGAAGGTGTGACCTGTGTACCTGTCAATCACACTATTGGAGGTGTGGCCTGTTGTCTGATGAGACCAAGATCCATTTGTTTGCTTCAGATGGTCTCAGCATGTGTGGTGGCAATCAGATGAAGAAGACAAAGATATATGTGTGTTATGCCTACAGTCAAGCATGGTGGTGGGAATGCCATGGTCTGGGGCTGCATGAGTGAACCGAGCAGGATCCCATCCATCCGGAAAGGTGATGGACTGACCAAGCACATCTCCAGACCCCCACCCAGTAGAGCATGTTTGGGGCGTCCTCAGGTGGAAGGTGGAGGAGCGCAAAGTCTCGAATCTCCACCGGCTCCGTGATGTCATCATGGAAAAGCATTCCAGTGGCAACTCTGCTAAACTCCATGTACTCACTTTTCTGATACACGGTACCTGTCAGTCACAGTAAAGGGGGCGTGGTCAGTGCTTTTTAGCAAGACTCTACAATGAAAAATCCTGATGGCATTCTGTGCGAGTGAGTGAGTGAGAGAAAGAGAGAGAGAGAGACAGACAGAGGGAGAAAGAAAAATGAAGTGTGAGGGACAAAAAGGATGCAATTAAAAGCTGGGGTCAGGGATCGGCGGGCGGTGATTAATACGCCTCTCCGCTAAAGAGCCTCCTCTGAAGGAGAGGAGGATAATGGAGGGAGGGCAGCTCTACAGGGACGCCCCACTTTTCCTCCTTTATTCTCTCTTTTCCTTTCAATCCTTCATCCTGTCCCGCTGCACGTCAAACACACCGTCACTAATGAGCCCTGCACTTACACTGTCACCACCAGGGGGGCAGCAGAGAGCAATACACCACCTCTGTCTCCATTTGTCAGGATGTCTGTGCCAGCTGTCTGTCCTTCGTGTCCTCGTCGACTCAAACCCAGATTTACTCGTCTGTACGTAGTACGTACGTAATTCCGACATTATGGGATGTCATTAATGAGAAGCGTAGCGTGTGAGGGGTTCGAATCCAAACAGATTTCATTCTAACAAACGCCCTCTGTCTCTGAAAACTCCATCCCGCTGGTCATGTGACTCCACTATCAGGATGATTGACAGGCCAAAAAGGTGCTAAGTGGCTGGAGGTACCTCTGCAGCTTAATGAGGACGGCGCCCTCACCTGAACCCTCACACACAAACAAAGCCTCACACTGCCAGCACATCGCTATGGAAACCCGTGCCGGGCTGTTGAGGGTCCTGCCCCGGTGCCCCCCGTTCGCCGGGCGTCTTTACCGTGGCGCCAACACGATGACATGCACTCAAGAAAACAAATATTTAGTTAATTACAAGCAGCTGTGGAGCGCAGACAGCTGAACGCAGCGGGCAGAGCGGCGTGCAATTCGCATCCGTGGCACCGCGCAAACAAAGAGAGAGAGAAACGCGGCCCAGAAGTATGTGGACGCCTCGGTCGCACGGACATGGACATCGTTACAGCCGGGCATCACGAGAACCGACGGAACATGATTATTATTCATTATGTCTGTTGATCCTGATGACGTGATGCTGGAGCCTATCCCTGCACCTTATAGGGTGTTAAAGAATCCACAAACCGGTAACCTTTGTAACCCCCCGCCATCCCAAACCTGCAGTGACGCAGACAACCGGACCCCACTGCATTCACCCCAAAGCTCAGAACTCGGTCTTTGAAAGGGCGCCTCCTGGTGGAGGTTGGCCAATCAGAACGCAGCATGTCATGCAGTTAATGAAGAGCAGATAAAGACAGGAGGCTGTGCTCTGAGCGTCGGTGCTGCGTTCGGTTCCGGAGTGGAACCCAAATCGATGTTGTGTGTGCGTCCTGAATAATTGATGTGTGATATTTTCATGATGCATTGTGGGAGTTGTTATTCCAGCCGCTCACATGCATTGATCCTGCGTTGCTTATGAAACGCTTCACCGCCAGCCACCTGGACCTGGAGCTGGACAGGATGTTCTCCTCGATTATTTATGACTTCTACACAATTTTTCCTCGCTGACCCGTTCGGCTTTAATCCCAGCATCCTGTCAGACAGCATGCATCGATTTCCTACCTAACCCCTCGACCCTCAGACCGATACGTCCTGCAGGGGGAGCACAGTGCCAAAAATCATCACTGACAAACAGGATCAAATCCCAGGATGAGCCAGAGCCGGGTCACAACCTCAAACCCTTTAACCTGGTGGTTATGTTAGAAAGTTCAGTCTGTGTATTTTTAACTCTCCGCATGCTGGGGTCGTCACCCGCCCCTCCGACCTGCTCCACCCGCCCCATCCAGTTCACAGGGGGCAGTACGCATTCCATTACTGATTCATGTCCTAAGCTTCACCTCGGGGCTCTACAAACCTCTCAGTGACATCATCCTGCAAAACACGATAAAGAATAAATGATGGTTTAAAGGCTAAGCGCCACCTAATGGACACCCTGAAGAGTTCACATTATTTTAGCTTTTAAAATGTAAACGTGATTAAAATAATCCATGAGTTAATAATCCAAGTAAATCTACAGAAAAGCCAGAGATCGCGCTGGAAATTCCAGCAAGTTAGCGCGTGATGTCACTGGTGGAATACAGGCGCTATGAAACGGCGGGATGACGGAATGAAGAGGATGAATCTGCAGTGACTGTGGGGGGCGCTGTCTTTAATAACAACATTCAGCCTTTTAGATTTCAGTCAGAGGCAGAAGAGACCACTAGAGGGCAGCAAATCACAACCTGAACCTGTCATCAGAACTGGGAATTCTGACTGGTAGGAGGCGGGCTCTTAAACACCTCTGGTTAATCTCTTTATGTCCATATTGTTTGAAAAGCACGCGGTTACAGCGGCGTGGCGCTCTTTTATGTGTGCGGCCTTTATAAGCCGCGGGAAGAGAGAACACCATGGGACAGGAGCAGGACTTTTGGTCAGTTTTATCGGCTGAACGGCTGCGTTTTGAGAGTTAATACAGCCTATCGTTCCTATCCCAGCTGTTGTGTGAGTCCCACATTACACATCCCATAGTTGTGTTAGTCGTCTGGCACCAAGTGAGCGCTACAAATAACGCAGTGAGCGCACGCTAGTTTTAAAGTTGATCCACTTGTTTGATAATTTGTGATCTTTGGGTCATTTGTGCACAGGGGGCGCCACTGTACAATGAATTACTGCAGCCCAAAGCCACACCCCTTTTTGTTATTCTGACATATATATAGAAACTCTGAAGACCGTGAGTTTTATTCGCAAGTTAGAAACTTCTGCTGTATATACGTTGGATTATCTGCAGCTGCAGAACTTCAGGAACGTTTTGAAATTCCACGTCCACCTCGCAGTACCGATGCATCTCCACCGGTAGGCCGCATTAACATCCCTGATCCTGACTCCATAACCGGAACGATAACCAAAAGTAAAAACGGCGCACCGAGTCACGGCGGCCGTCAGCCGCGAAAGAGACGGAGATCTGAAATGTAAATCAGCCGCACGCGAGAGCAGGAAAGAGAACGAGGGAGAGAAACACGCAGACCAAAGTGTATAATGATCTCTCCCTGGTTTCTCTCTTCCCATTCAGACGTTCTACTACACATCAATCCCTTCTTGTCGCCCCGCTGAAAACAGGCTCTCGCGCCTCGCCCGTCTCTCCCGCCGCTCTGTTTCTGAAAGATGTGAAATGGTGTCATCTCGTTTCATTCAGAAAGAGAAAATTGAATTTCCATTCTGGTGGCCTTGCTGCGGCTCGGGCTAATGACACGAGCACAATGCTGCACTGTGTGTGTGTGTGTGTGTGTGTGTGTGTGTGTGCAGGATGTGAGTTTCTATTTGTAAATGAATAGTCAATGAGGCTCCGTTTACACCTGACCTGATATTAAGATCCTGGAGTGACTGGGTCACATGACCGGCGGCGGCTCGGCGTGTAAACACGGGTTCATCTGATCAGGGAGTTTTTTCTTGCCACTGTTGCTTCTGCTTGCTCTTTGGGGGTTTAGGCTTTGGACTCTGTAAAGCTGCTTT
>JAOUQT010025887.1:0-11607 GCA_025769995.1 Xyliphius kryptos
TCTCCGGTTTCCTCCCACATTCCAAAAACATGGGGGTAAATTAAATGCTCTAAATTGCCCTGTATAGTGTGTGTATGTGTGTGTGGCTGTGCGAGTGAGTGTGTACCCAGCGATGGATTGGCGCCCTGTCCCGGGTGTATCTGCCCGTCGCCCGAGACGTTCTCCCCTTGATGGGCATGGGGAACCTCCCCGTGACCCTCATAAAGGAATAAGGGGACGATAAAGAATGATTGAATGAAGGTGGTGTAGTACAGGATATTTGGTTAATAATGTTGAAATGCACACACCATCAAACCACCCACTGACATAATACCATCATATGTAAGCTGTATGTTCAGATCCTGACATTTCCCTCATTTTATTCAATGTCTAAATGTCTAATTGCTCCCAAACAAACAAAAATTTTCCCCTAAAAGGCCACATATAAAGAAAACAGAGCAAGTGCTTGTGAGGCATGTCTTTATATGTTTCTTAAAAATGTAAAATGTCTCCCTATTAGACACACATTCCACCATTAAATCTCCAAAGTAAGGTACTCTGAATAAGAGGTTTCTGTAAAATGCTGACTTTCTGACCTTGACTATAACCTGATATATAAGAATGAATTCTTGCAGCTAAAATTTTAACAGTACAAAATCAATCAAGCAGACCAGATGTGTGGGGAGCTGTACATGAGTGCCATGAACCAAGGCATTTCTTTCAGTGATGTGTTTTGACAGGTCTCGACTTAAATAACAGCTTGATATTGTTGATGCCTTTTAGACAAGAGCAAGTGCCAATAACTGTAGATGTCACTTTACACAACTTTATGGCAAACCTTGAAGCAAGGAGGGACCACACAAATTTTATTAAATTGCTTTGATTCGAAAATAATGATGGCACCATTAAGGCTGTAAAATAGAAGGACAAGGATATAATTTGGTAACAGTCTCTCCCTTGTTGCAATCTATGGGCCGGGTAGAAGCTAAGTTTAGTACAGAAGCTGAGTGGATGATGGGCTTAAATTCCTGCATTTCTGCAGCTGTGGAAGTTAATGACCCGTAAAAGGATGCCACAAAACTGCTTTAAAAGATATAGTGGTGCATTTCCTCATGTTCACTATGCAAATATGACCAAGGACCTTGACCTTCATGCTGGATTTCTATTCTACTTGAGTATTTTTTTTCTACATTATACATTTCAGAACAAATAAACACTTTTTCTGCTTGATTAAACGTGAAAACTATAATTAACAGATTATTTTAAGATAACATCCCACTATCAATAATGTGTTTTTTTTATAAATGCAGTGTGTTGGTAACGATTTAAATGCACAATTTTGAACCTTATACAAACAAGCATTGAGTGGTCAGGTTATATTTAGAGTCAGAAGGTTAGGGGCCTGAGTGTACATTGATTGGCGTTTGGTGTTAAACCAATAACCATTAGATACGTAGTCCAATATCGTAATTATGTGCTATTACATCATGTTTATTTAAATGAAGAATTCTTCTCAAGTACCTACAAGTACCTGAAATTTGGCATTGGATTTCCCATCATGTCGTTGGTAAAACTATGTACTTCTCACCTTCCAATATTCGATGGTTCGTTTAATTTTGCCATTGAACGCAAGCCCCCTAAAGTGTCAGATCGAGGTCTCCCAAAGCATCTACAGGGCTGAAACTTGGCATTGTGAATACTTACAAATTACAAAAAAAACAATGGGCTCCCGCGTTCCAACATTCGATTGATCATTCGCTATCGCCATTGAACACAACACCTCGGATGGACTGGGGTCTTCGCGAGGACCTACAAAGCTGCAATTTGTCTCCATCTTTCCTCATCGTGTCCTTAAAAAAATCTACTGATAAATTCACGTAGGAAAGCAACCGCATGGACACCATGGTCCAAACTCACTAAACTCACACATATTCATGACAGATTTTTAATTGCCACAAATCTCCCTCTATAACAAAATGTTAATTTTAAATATATAATCTCTAAAGCCATCATTTAAAAACAATGCCTTTCAACCTTCACGTTGTCATCAGGTTCTCCACCATAGCGCAGGTATTCCACTACATTTATATACAAATTGTAGTAAATATTTAGAATTTATAATAAAAAAAAAAAATTTCTTGCAGTAATGTTATTTTTACTGTATTGAGACTTTTAAAACATTATTGAATTATGTACTTTTCAAAGGCATTTTAATGCTTTATGCTACAACGATGCTAAAATTATTGATACCACCAATACTATTAATTTAAAAAATGCCATTTTTTCCTGCAAATCCAACTATCGGCTTTCATGGCTACCATTACTATTCCAAAAGAAAACTTAAGCTGAGTCTCTTTACAAGCATGACAGCAGATCAAAAGCGGCATTGCCTCTAAATGCTTAGACAAATTAACTGCAAGGTGCAGTTCAAATTGAAAATTCCACAAGCCTACAGTCATTTTTTATTGCAATGTTCCAAATAAAAAAATCCATATTTTCTAAGAATGTCATTGTGGCTATTGCATACCTAAAAGTGACAGAGTCTATGGAAGCATGTCAGGATGATTTAATCAGAACAAAACCAAGGCTGGCTCAAAAAAGTTTTTGGCTGCTGCATTCCAGGTTATAGATGTTGCAAAGGTAAATGTGAAAAAGCTACACTATAAGATGGATGCAATAAATGATTACAAGTAAAGCAAAGAGATGCCTGAAAAAAGCTTCTTTGAAAGCTGATGGTTGTCACTACTGTAAGTAGCATTGTGTTCCCACTTGCCAGATACAAATGATATGTCTCTCGAAAGTCTAGGATTCAGGAGTAAACTCACAAAAACAATAATGAGGTAAAAAGTCTGTGTCCCCAAACCGTGCAATGTTTTTTTATTTCCTTTACTTCAATTTAACACACAATTTTCAGACCAAAGCCACTTACTCAAGACTAGGTTTAATTAGACAAAGCTAAAATCAACCTTAAAATCTAGTAGTGTACTAATTCAGTTAAGCTGTCGGGATGTGGAAACTCACCAACAACACAGAACAATTCTGTACAGAGGAAGAAACTTACATTTTCTGAAGCTGATGATCCCTAACAGATGTTGTTTCTATACTTACTCTCCATTTTCACTCTATTGTGAGCACCACTCACTATAGAGATTTTCTTTGTAGTTCAGCAATTACCAATGTTTCTGTAAATACTTTGACAGTCATCTTAACTGTGTTCTGTAATGTTCAGGTACACCACTAATCAGGTATTATTAGGGTGGTAAATAATTCTCAGCATTGGTGGTGTAGTATTGTGTGTTGTGCTCAGATGTGGCAAGCCCAAACAGGGGAGAAGGTGCACACACTCAGACAAACACAGATTATAGGGGCAATTTAGAGCAATCGATTTACCATAAATCCATGTTTTTGGACTGTGGAAGGTAACCGGAGAACCCAAAGGATACCCAAGCGGACACGGGGAGAACATGGAAATCCAGATTGTGATTCGAACTGGAAATCCTCATCACTGAGAGGTGAACGTGCTAACCACTAAGCCACCATGCTGCCATTTTATTGCTTTATTTATATGTTTTAAACTTCTTCTTTTAGGTATCAGACTGAATGAAGGTGCATTACCGCCACCTACTGAGTTGGAGACATGTTTTAATCCACTCAGCTTCAGCTGAGTGAATCCTATTGGATTTTGAGGGGGAGGGGGGATAGTGTGGGCTTGTGATTGGATGATGAGCAAAAACCCACTGGGAAAATGGGGAATTGTGCAAAAGCCCATTAAAGTAAGTGAGCTGTTATGTTCTGGTGAGTTCTTCTACCTTATTAAAATTTTCTGCAATAGTTTTCTTTTTATAAGTACAGCATCTCAAATAACTCGGTAGTTCTTTATTAAAAAAAAAAAACTGATAACTAATTTTAAATTGAGAACATTTTTTTAAAATTCAATTAGCTGACTTTTAATTTTTAAATGGTGTTTTTACTGTAAAGCATTTTACTGAAAGTTTACACAAACTATACATGTAGTTCAGTATTGTAAAGAATTAGTACACTGACAATGCTATTATTTAAACACCGCTTTGGTGGAACGTTCAGCTATTGAGTCAGGGCTATTAATATACAAATATTTCTGACTTTTACATGGTTTGGGATTGGATTATTTCAAAATGAACAATATTTAACTAAAGCAGTTTACTGCATGTTTTCATGTGATGCTGCTTATGCACCTAATTAGAAGGGATTTTCAAGTGGGCGACATGGGGGCTTAGTGGTTAGCACATTCGCCTCTCAGCGCTGGGGGTTCCTGGTTCGAATCCCAATCTGGGAGGAGTTTTCATGTTCTCCCCGTGTCTGCATGGGTTTCCTCCGGGATGGCCGGTTTCCTCCCACAGTCCAAAAAACATGGATTCCAGGTAAATTAAATGCTCTAAATTGCCCTGTACAGTGTGTGGCTGTGTGAGTGAGTGTGTACCCAGCGATGGATTGGCGCCCTGTCCTGGGTGTTTCTGTCCAGCGCCCGAGACGTTCTCCCATGGATGGGGACCCTCATAAAGGAATAAGCGGAAGATAATGAATGAATGAATTAATGAATAAATTATTTTCAAATCAATACTTTAACTTTTCATCAATACTTCTAATTAAGTAAAAAAAAAAACTTTGATGACACTGCTGGACAAAGAGTAATCCACCAACCAACAGATCCACTACTGTTTCTCACCTTATATTTACAAGGAGGAGAAACAAGGTAGGTGTGTCTAAGGTAGGTGTGTCTAATCACAGCCATGCTGTGATTTTTTAATCATACCAGAGCAACACATATACGCACACTGAAACACTAGCATGTCAGTGACATTGCAAAGCTCAAAGTAGTAATTTAAGGCTCCTGACTATTATAGAACAGAGAGAAAGTGGACTGTCAAAGTATGATGAAAAAAAATGGACTACATTCTGTAATCGTAGGACTACAATGGTGACTACTATATGGTGATAAAAATGGACTGTTTTTTTAAAAAAACACTAAAATGGATTGTTTGGATTTTAGATGACTAATTTTAAAACCTTCACAATCTTTCAAGTACCAAATTTTGTACAGATATTATATAAATGAATAACAACAGTGATATTTCTTAACTAAGTCCTCTTTTTCATATTTTTTAATGCAAATACTCACTTGGGCCAGAAAGACTTAAGAGCAATACATTAATAAAAAAGCAAAACCTTGTGGCCTGTGGTTAAGGAACCAGCTTTGCAACCTGAAGGTCCCTGGATCGGTTTCCAGTCACACCAAATACTATGGCTGAAGTGCCATCGAGCAAGGACCCTAACCCCGATTGTTCCATGGGTGGAGTCTGAAAAGGATGCCCATTGGTCTGGGCACATTTGCTCAATTCACTAGTGTGTGATTTACTGCACGGATGGGATGAATGTGGGGGACAAATTCCTTTGTGTGTAAGTACAGTGAGCAAGTAGATTATTTATTTAATTTGTCCTCCACATTTAACCCAACTGTGCATGAAAACACACACGGGTGAAGAGAGCACATGCGATGCAGTGTTGGGCAGCCTGTACATGACACCCAGGGAGCAATCATGGTAAGGTGCCTTGCTCAAGGGCACTTCAGCCATAATACTTGGTGGGATAGGGAATCGAACTGGTCGCATGGCTGGTTTCTTAACCACAAGCCTACAACGGCCCCAATAATATACAGTAAAATAATGTCATTCAATATATTCAGTTTTTCAAAAAACTTTTTTTTTTTTTGTTACTGACATGCTGAGAATATCAATATACAACACAGTAAGGACCATTACAGACAAAACCCTGTGTATCAGACACTAAAGGTTATGAATTTCTTCGTGCCAAAAACAAGTGGTTTACTTTGACATGAGTAATAATTTACTCTATAATAGTGGTTGCTGTTTTTTTGTTCTAACTTAATACTGGATTAAATTATTCAATACCTACATAAAAAAAGTCTTCTTTTTAAGTGTGACTTTGGATAAGTTAATGTTCATTTACATTCAACCCCATTCACTTCTGGCACTTCTTCACCCAGAATACATCCCAATCTTGTCAATCTCAGTAAAGTTGAATATTTAATCCTTGAATGCTGTTAGACCAGTAAGGTACATCAACCTCCATCAAAGGGAATTTTTAAGAATTTCATTTTGGCAAAGATTTAAAATTTAAAAGTATGAATACTAAAACATACCTTAACAGAGCTTAAATATAATTTTACTGAGGTTCAAGGACAGTGGACAAAACAAAGTTTATAGCAAATCCGTCTTCTAATACACTTCTAATTATGTTCACTTTATTATTGTTTGTGCATGCTGTTGGTTATGTCTGTAGGACAATGGGAGATATGTAGATGAACTGTTTAGTACAGTGCTGCTGCTTTAAAACGTATGGTTTTGTATTTTGCCCAACATAAGTCTCAGTATACAGTATTCTGAAAACCCACATGGATGATTAATATACAGATATGTGACTGTCAATGTTTGTCGTCACGATGTTCTAGTAAGAAAAGGATCAGACAAATGTAACCTATCCAAGACATGAAGAATGGACATGGAAATAATGTCGATGGAGTAATGAGGCAAGAGTTGAACGATGCGAATGGAAGGGGTGGAATGTCATGGTCATCTTCCATTTCCACTGAAAACGGACCAGTGTTGGTACTAAAACAAGAACCTTCTCCTTCTCATTAATAAATAAATAAAATCACCAGCTTCTGTGCCAATTCACTTTGCAAAAAAGTAAAATAGTATTAACAGATGGTAAAACAATCACAATGCAAAACATTCTTACAAGAGTTCAATTAAAAATCTATATTTCGGTCATAATAAAAATAATAATCCATAAATGGTAATCCATGGTAAGTATTTCATAATTTAATGTATTAATAGAAGCTATTTATTCAAAATGCATTTTTGGTTAAAAAAAAAACATTTCCCAACTTTTTAGCTCATTTCTCTGCTCTCACATCATAAACTTTTATGTCACCGGTTTTGTTGGACTAAAACTTTAATTTTAAAGCAGCATTTTCTGGCATCAGAAACCATTCCAATGTAGCTGGCTGCGAACTGGCTCTTTTTTGCAGTGGAAATGAGTGGAACTGTTCCAGATTAGGCAACAGCAACATGCCAGTGAAAATGTGCAAAATGATGAAATGAAGGGAAGCCAATGTGCATGTTTCATTAAAACACAATAATCTGCTGCATCAGAAATGATGTTCAATCTGCCAATTTTATCTCCATTTACAAAATCGATATCTGGGAGCGCCGTGTGCCCATTGTGCAAGTTTAAACCTTTTGTGTACCTATCAAGCAAAAGATAATAAAACTATATCTACATTTCATTTTATGGCTGCATTGCATTTGCATGGTAATATCTCTCGTATTAGGGGTGTAACAATACATCGATCTGTTTGTGCATCAATCATATAGCAAACAATCCGATGATCTATATTATCTCTGTGTGTTTCTGTTTTATACTTTTTTTATCCCTTTATCCTCTCTGTACCCTCCTATGTTTTATGTGACAGCATGACCGCCTTTTATTCTTCAAAAATCCTTTTGTTTGTGCCTGTGAGTTCATGAAACTGTGAGTTAACAGATTGTGAAAGTATCATTATGTCATGCACTGAACCAAACTGCACGGCTTTCAATTTTGAGGTATTAATAATCATCGGATTGTTGGCTGAAATTATCACTGTTAGGTAATATTGTGATAAAACTTCAGATTTCAGCAAAATGTAAGCAGTTGTTAAGGAGGGTATTATATCTTTAGAAATACCTGCGTTTGAAGGTAAGAATTACACCCAGCAGGATGATGACAAACATGAGGATCCCCGCAATGACGCCCGCCATTTTTGCTGTACTGTCCACTTGCTTTTCAGGTTCAAGAGCATTGGAATTCTGTGTTGATACTCCTGCAAGGGCAAATGATATATCACAAAGACGAGAGAAAAAAAGAGATTTAACTGGGACGAGCGCCGCCCAGGAACCCAGGTCAAATCCACTGCTCCATTCACAAGAAGCACTCATTTCAATAAGTTTATTGAATGCATTTATACAGACATGAACACAAGACTGTTAATTACTGCATGTTTGGGTTATGAGTACGGGTGGATAAATAGATGTAAGATGACGACTTCCATGCAAAGGGAGGCACATAATCTCACAGGGAGTGTTGTTTAAAAAGCAGAATTTCACACTGTATGGATTGTGAGCATATTACGTGATGTGAAGTCCAAACAGCAAGATGAGGGCTTAAAGAGCAAAAACTATGTGTTTGTGTAATCAGGAGAAAGGGAAATTTATTGTTTTTAAATAGGCAGTCTGACTTTGGGGACTTTGTGGGAATATCTGGTTTGGTCCTTTGAATAAAACCGTTATTAGAATAATCCAAACTATTTTCTTCATGATCGATGTTTGAAAATTAATTATTAAGCACACTTATGTCAATGAACAGATAAAGATAGAAAGCCAGTGTTTTGGTGTGTGTGTGTGTGTGTGTGTGTGTGTGTGTGTGTGTGTGTGTGTGTGTGTGTGTGTGTGCCACCCCTTTATAATAGTCCAAATTGTTTCATTTGACTTTTCCTTCCTCCTCAGATTACATCTATTATTCTAGTAGATTTAAAGTGTTTGCTTTCTGTATGCATCATTACAGCCAATGCTGAATTATTAAATCCATTCTATGCAAATGGAGGCCTAGCTGATATTCAATTATTGTGTTAGTCTTTCATTAGGAATGAGATTTATCAAACATTGAAAATACTTTTTTTTTTTTGCATTTAATAAACATTTCTAAGCAAATAAAGGGTATCGTGCCCTTAGATTCCTGTCTTTTATACAGTGTGTGTGTTAGACCTTTTTGTACGGTTTTACACATTCTAAATACCAAAATTGTTAGAATTACAGTACAAGCCAAAAGTTTGGTAATTAAAAATGTGCTAGATTTTAGTATTCTTTTTTAGGTTGATGTGAATTTTGTGTTGTTTGTACAAAGTTTCCAAAATCATACACTGGTTCAATTTGCTTTTGTGCTGCAGTAATTTAATTTCAGAAAATAGGCCATTGTAAAATTAATAGAAAATACAATTGTTCCATTAAATTGTGCTCTCTAGACAGGATAAGTAATTTTACTGTTTAATTTGAGTTCATTAATAAAAATGTCGATTTTAATAATTTTTGTTTTTTGCATTTGGTTAAGTTTTTAAAACCATATTCTAATTCAGTTTATTTATGTACTGCAGTTTTATTTTTTAATTTTCATTTTACAAAGGAGAAAACTTGTTAGACTAAAAATCTAGTCTTTCGGAGAAGTATCAGAACTGGATTCAGATATTATCAGTAAAATGTTATCTTCTATAAAGATGAAGTTACCAACTCAACCAATTCAATCAGTTTGTTTTGCCAGTAGAGAGGATTGAAGCTGTACAGTTTGGCGTCTTTTTAAACGGATTATAGCCTTTTAAAAACTCATGAACTCATTGCATTCATGAAAATAAGCAGCAAAGATTAGGGGTTTGAAAAAATCTCGACAGGGCAGAGTGGTGGGTGAGACCATTATTTATTCACTCTGTTCACCCAGAAAACAGATCTTTTAGTATTTGTGTGTTCATGTGCATGCTGAGGTCTCAGAATATATAATCAGATTGTGAGGAACAAAATCTGTTTACACACTCATAATGTAGACGGAAATCTTGAAAATTTTAAGTAAAGACATTTTAAAACCGGGTTTAGGTTTCAAGTAGTATTAGAGGTAAGGTTTGGTTACAGTTACTAAGGCTGTGTAATATTGGCCCTACAATGCATAAGTATATGACTGTCTTTGTGGTAAGTATAAGACAAAGCCTGAGAATAAATGTGGAAAGACTTATTTGTCATTTTCGATCAATATTTTGCATGGTAATAGTTACATTAATAGAATTTTATGATGTTCGAGTCAAGCATTCGGTTGCAATTTAGTGCATTTTGCACCACTACCTTCATATTAACAACGTTTCAACAATATGCTTGAAAGAGGATGATAGGAAAAGAATGAGTGAAGGAAAAAAAGCCTAAATAGTTGGTAGATTTGAAAGCCAATAAATAATACTATGTTAACACAATAATTTCATTCAACCTTTTACTGTAACATCTGTTGTATCACCTGTGTATCCTGTATAATAGCTTTAAATTGCACAAATTTATCATTGCACTTTTCAGCAAGTAGCAATGGTAATTTTTCCATGGGAACAAAGGTGACTGTAATGTAGTTAATTGTCTGCTGGCTTCTCTTTTAGAGTCCTTATCATCAGTTTAGGAGCAGGCCGTAAAAATTGCATGGTGCACCTGTACAGGGATGATTACTTATGGCTCCGAACTCTCTACTTTCAAATTATCAGAGTAATTGGACTGGCAGGGATGTGTACTGTGTGTTTTATGTCACAGACATTATCTATGTTTAATTAAAAATTAAATACTATCTGTGCATGCATGCCAAAGCATATTAATGAGTCGAAAATTAACAGACAAGATTTGTGTGAATTTAGATTGATGTGCAAAAATAAACAAGCAACTAATATGATACACTTAAAAAAACACAAATAAGATGAAATAGTGCTCTATGAAGGCAGCACTCTCCTGGACCACTGAAGCCTTTCCCTATAAATCGTGACCATGGTCGTAATGCAGGTTCGCTGCTATGTCACCCTCAATCTCTGACCATTCTCATTCCCCCAATTGACCGTGGAGACCTGGCAGTGTTTCACTTAATCACAGCACCACGCTCAAGATATGTAACCTTCCACTCTACTTTTGAATCACCAGCGTGATATTTTGTCAAATCTGGTGGAGGTTGCATATCAAAGTTGTCATGATGATCTATAGAACGCCACGAGAGCAACACAAAATAATAGATAGCACTAACAAAGAGAGCTAATACAGATCTTTCCTGAGGATCCGAGTCCTTCAAAGTCATGTTGCAGCGGGTGTATTAAATAGGCATTGCTTGCTGGGTCACAGTCCTCATTCTTATTTTTATGCTTTTACAGGTGTAAGAAAATGTTTGGGTACATCTAACACCTAACCTATAAATGTATAAATGCTTAAAGTGATAAAAGTAAACAAGAATTAAAGACAAAGTTTTAGTATACATCGACTTTAGATGCAAATTCAATTAATCTAAATCCGAAGTCTCAAATGCAGAACCATATGCCATTAGACTGCTGAACACTATACAAAAAATATTGCACATTATATTTAACTATGTCGTACAGTAATACTCTTACAGTGCTACTGGTGTTTTGCTGCTAATTGTAAATATATTTTATATATGTATATATGTATATACCTTTTGCACACAACACTGTCACCTTATTCTTAAATTTTTATTTCTGTTGAGTCATGACAAAGAAATCTCAATATTGTGCGCACTGTACTGTGTAAATTTGAATGACAATAAAGTCTGTCTAAGTTGAAGTCTAACTTTCTCATTTAGATTCTATTATTTTGGGTTTTTGATTGTCCCCCACGGACAATGCCATTTTAGTGGGGGGAGGTTTCATGGGTAAATCGGAGCAGCCTGGTGGCCAATCTTCATTAATGTCACATTGCAGCAGTAAGAGCAGAGTGTGAAGGTTCAGTTAGCAGG
>JAOUQT010025898.1:0-11607 GCA_025769995.1 Xyliphius kryptos
TCACAGCTTTATAATTATGAGATGAATTTAAAGGAATGGTCACTTCTGGTTAGTTTTGTGGTTAGCAGGATGGCCTCTCAGCGCTGGGGGTTCCCAGCTCGAATCCCAATCTGGGTGGACTTTCTATGTCCTCCCCATGTCTGCGTGGGTTTTCTCCAGGTTCTCCGGTTTCCTCCCACGGTCCAAAAATATGGATTGCAGGTAACTTGAATGCTCTAAATTGCCCTGTATAGTGTGTGGATGGTTGAGTGAGTGAGTGCCCAGCGATGGATTGGCGCCCTGTCCTGGGTGTATCCCCATGCCCATCTGTTGGATGGGCATGGGGAACCCCACTGAGACCCTAGTAGAGGAATAAGCAAAAGATACTGTAATGGATGGATGGATCTACTCAGCATGGTTGGGGAGGGACGGGAAAGTGGGAGGCTGCTAGACCCCAGCTATTCCACTGAGCGCAAAGTCAATCATGGCCTCATAATAATGAGATGAAATCAAAGCGATGTTCCGTTCTGCTAGACAATAACACGGCGTGTTTTACTCGATGACTGTGTATTTCCTGGTGTCTTATAAAAAGCCTATATTAATCCCCAGGGGTCATTATTGTGGTCATTAATCTGTTCAAAATAAACACAACTTTTAGCACCGCCCAGAGAAAAGCCGTTATGGCCATGGCAACCTGAAGACGACGAGAAAGCATCCATTCCTAAACTCCCCCCTTTCGCTTTAAATGAAAGCAGACCACCTGCTGGCTACAAATGGAGTGAGCCGCGTTCCCGCGTTTAAAGCGTTTCCTCGCGCTCATCTTTAGAAGCGCTTGCGTTTTAAATAAGCAATTTAGCACAAATTCATTAGATACCTTAATTGCATTTATGTAATTAAACATGCAGCTGTGATGCAGCAGCAGCACCATTAGGCCGTACGCTCTGGTGCCGTCGCTCTGCCGCATTTTTTTTTTGTTTGTTTTTTGGTTGTTTTTTTTTTTTTTTTTTTTTTCCAGCCTGAAGAAGCTCCATTTCATAGCAAGATAAATTGCAGGATACACAGAGGATCAAAGCAATCTCATGCTTTATCTCATGCAATAAGAAATATATCTCCCCAGCTAATTATTGATTAGTTGAAAGCTGAAATGCGTTCCTCCATGAGGCTGAGTAGCTCCGGCTCCGGGCTCCCGGCCCTCAGCAGGTCGGACATCAAAAATAAAATCTAATGATCAAAACTCTTTGCTTCCGACAATGCTTTCATTATGCAGATCTTTTTTTTTTACCCATCTATCTTTAAAGCCGTGGTCACCAGTCCTGGTCCTGAAGGCTGATTGTCCTGCTGAGTTCAGTTCCAGCTTCAATCAACCACCCTGCATCAGATAATTAACAGCTTTAAAAGTCCCTAATTGGCGAATCAGAAGTGCCGCTGTTAGATACGGGGGTGATGTGAGCTGGAGGGAACACAGACTTAATTAAGAACTTTTAAAGACACGCGGGTCGGAAGTTAGCGGCCATCTTTAGGACCAAAGCTGGCGACGCTGCCGGCACAGAGACTGAAGTAAGGCGTGTTCTTCCTGTGGATCTCATGGTGTCACCCATCTCTCAAAAAAAGGGTGAACTTCCAGAGCAACAGTTTCGTCAATGACAATTTTCCAGAAACATGCAACCAATGGAACAAACGGTCACCTGATACAGGAATTTAAAGAGAATTGAAGGAATTGTTGGTTTAGGAAGCAGCAAACATGTTTGGGAAACAAAAAGTGGGTGGGGCTTCGTCTGTATATTTAGATGCACCTTATATATATTACTGTGCAGATTTTCAACTAACCCCAACCTTTTCAACTTAAAAAAAAATGTTATTCATTTATTCGCCTTATTTTGCCCCCCCTCCCACTATAACCACCCTTCCTTTATTGGTGGGGGTCATCCTAGATTGACTGTGATAGCAAATCAGTAGGGTAATGAGATAGCTGGTGGTGGTGGTGGTGGTGCAGTGTCTTCCATCTGAAGGCTAAAAAATGTTCTGGGTTCAAGTTCGAAAATAGAATTTTTTGTGGGTAGAGTCTGCATGTCCTGTTCATATCGGCATGAGTTGGCCCCCCTTGTTACCTCGGATCTCTCCACCTCCGACCCCGCTAACTCCAACCTGCTTACTTCCCACAAGCCAAAGGACTGGCTGAAAGTTTAAACAGAGAAACTATTTCACGTTAAACTCTCTAAAAAACAAACCCATCACGTCTTGTCGTCTTGTTTTCCCTAACAGCTTCCTTCACCACGTAGATTTTCAGAATCGGGTGAAACGACGGGGGGATTTTCTTTGCAACTGGACGACAGCGCGACAATTAATCCTGTCAAACTCAAAGTGGCCTCAGGCTTAAAGTGGATCGCGGAAGACGAGGCGTCTGTAAACACAGCACGGAAACGTTTCCCTCGAATCAAATCAAATTAAATACTTATTAAAAGACGTATACGTATAGAAAAAGAATCCTGATTAACTTTAATAACACTCAGTCTGCTGACAAGTGGAGGAGGAAACTTCATCAAAAATGAAAACAGCAGTAAAGTGATGGGAAAAGTTGACTTTCAGACATAAATAGTGACAAAACACATTACATACCACCAATTAAAACCCGTGCCATGAACGAAGGGCTTCCTCTAAACCATTCATGAGAAGTAATCAGTTCTAATCATCCTGATTGCTCTCAGCAGAAAATTAATCTCATTTTCTTTGCAAGCAGCTGCCGGTTATTTAAGCCCTGATTTCAGAATCTTCTCTGGGCTGTGATTAATTAAACCAGGAGACGGGAACAAAAACAGGGCATTTAAAGATCTGCAGTCAATAATCCAGGTCAACACATTAAAGTCGGCTTTGTGCCGCGTATGGCTTTGATTTTCGGGTGCTTTCGTATCATCCGGGGTTGCGATTGTTGAGCTGAGGGGCGAGAACACGGATCTGAGTCCAGAGATGAAAAAAGCAGGATGTTTGACTAATTTAAATGTGAATAATAATTGTAATTATGTTAAATATGTTTAATTAGGCCTAGTTAAACGAGATGTTGATGATGACGCGTGTCACTGTGTGGTAGGTCTGTGGTCAGGGTGGAGGTTGGGAGCTCGAATTAAATCCAAGTGGACCCTTGAGTGCGGGTCGTTTGGCGACGCTTTCATCCAAAGCAACTTACAAGTATCCTACTTAATAGTTGGGGGCAGAACACAGGGTTACATACACAATCCCTGGGGCAGTAAGGGCTTGCTGAAGGACCCACATTGGTAACTTCAGTGGACCTGGGATTTGAACCCACAACCCTTAGATTGCTAGCACAACAACCTAACTACTGAGGAATCACACCCTCAGTACCACCTAATGGATTACTCTGAAGATTTTACATTATTTGAGTAATTAAAAAAAAACATTTAGTTTAATCGCAAGTTTGAGTAAACTGAAACTCGCTACAAAAAAGTTACGTGATGTCACTGGTTAAAAACTTAACCATTGCATAATGGCGCCAGTTGGGCTGGGCTGTGATTTATTTTATTTTTTTTTTGTCAGATTGGTTAGATGTTTTTCAAATGGATAAAGAGAATGAATCTGTAGTGACTGTGGGGGAGACTGTCCTTTCTAACAACATTCAGCCGGCAGAAGAGACCACCAGAGAGCAACGAAGCACGAACTGACCCAGTCATCAGAACTGGGAATTTGTGGGATCTGTGCTCTAAAACACCTCTCGCTAACTTCTTTAAAGGTCATAGTGTTGGAAAAGTTACGGTAATGTATGAAAAACCAAGCCATCTGCGAATGTATGCAGCATTTATATGCTGCGGGAAGAGAAAATCCATGGGACAGCGGGTTGTCTGGCGAGTTCCATCGGCCGAACGGCGGTAGTTTGAGTGTTATACCATCCATCCACTCATCCAGCCGTTATTTTCTGCTTATTCCTCTACTAGGGTCACAGTGAGGTTCCCCATGCCCATCCAGGGGAAAACACAGATACACCCAGGACAGGGCACCAATCTATCGCTGGGCACACACTCACTCACACAACCACACACTATACAGGGCAATTTAGAGCATTCCATTTACCTGGAATCCATGTTTTTGGACTTGAAACCCACACAGACACGGGGAGGACATGGAAACTCCACCCCGATTGGTATTCGAACCAGGAATCCCCAGCGTTGAGAGGAGAACGTGCTAACCACTAAGCCACCGTGTTGAGTGTTAATACTGTCTGTAATAAAGCCGGTTCCTGTCCCAGCCGTTGTGAGGCTAGCTTTGTGGAAACGCTACCAATAACGAAGTGAGTGGATGCTTCTTTCCATTGTGCACGTTCAAAGTTGACCAATCTTGTCCTCTTTGTTGATACTCTGTGATCGTTGGGTCATTTGTGGACGGGGGTCCCACTGTACATCAAATTACTGCAGCCCAAAACCACACCCCTTGTTGTCATTTTGTACGTTCAGTTCATCTGGTTTAACTTCTCGGCTTGTTCTCCACCGTGTGATGTATATACAAAACCCGAAGAATGTGGGGCGTGGCTAAAGTCTTTTAATCCATTTTCCTTGAATTTGATTTGGAAAAAAAAAATGCACCCGGTTAGCATAATTTAGGAACTTGTGCAGTATTGACGTATGTATTTTACGATATCAGGTGGCGCTTAGCCTTCAGTCCTTATTCGCCAAATGATATGAGCTGTGATCGAAACCCTATAAAAAAAGTCATGAAAAAAAAAAAAAGGAAATAAATGTTAAGGGTCGTCTTAATTACTTCATTTCAGGTTTTTTTGTTACCGGTGCACCGAACATCAGTGTTAAATAATTTCCAGAGGCTCTAATTAGAACCATATGGATGCGTATTCCCCCCACTCTGCCTCTCCCACCACCTTCCTTCTCCAGTTCATCTACTCCGGCTTCCTAATGGCGCTGCAGCAGCTCACTCACTGTGTTGACCTAATTGGCAGCTCCCTCAGTGTCATGGACCGGGCTCTCTGTGCAGTACAATGCTGCCATTGTGTCTGCCCCAAACCCCGAGCTTGTTGTCATTCAGCGGCAGCGACTGATTCTCACGTCTGAGGCGGTGGGGGGTAAAAACTTCTCATCCATCCACGTCCCCGCAGCTTCAGTTACTCCAATTGTCCAAATGAGTGGCCCAAGCCCAGCGGCCTGGCAGCGCAGAGGTCCGATTGTGCACGTAAACAATATGCATGAATGGGATCGGAGTCTAATTAAGACGCTCTGAGACAGTTGGCTGATGAAGGCACCGAGAACAAGTGCACACAGGTTCCTGATGCCATGCAGAGCACAGCGTGGCAGCGTGGGATAGGATCGCTTTATAAATAGATGCCAGGGTTCATGTATGCGGAGTCCAGTCTGTCTGGGTTGGGTACTGTGTCTGCTTATAGGAATAATATAAAGAATCAAGTAACTAATAAATACACACACACATATACTGTATATATATATATATATATATATAATATATATGTATGTGTATGTACATGTGTGTGTGTGTGTGTGTGTGTGTGTGTATATATATTTGTATGTATATATATATATATTGTAATCTTAAAACTACAAAGTCCATCTAGATGGTAAATGGAGGAAAACAGACACTGGAATACAAGACAAGAAGAAGACGTGTCCAAACTTTTGACTGGTACTTTATATATTTCTAAGGTTTAAAATAATGACCAGCTCACTAAGGAGATTTCATCTTATCCCGGCATTTGGATTCTCTAATATGTAAATGAAAAAAGTGAAATAACTCTGCGTCTCCCAGCAGCAGGACTAATTCTGTATTGAACTGAATGTTGAAGATGGACAGGTCTTTTATTGAGTCCTGAGTCACGCTGTAATCAAAATGTCAGTAACACCGGCCATGTGCCGCCAACTGCTCCTCACGGGTTCATTTTAATATCGTCTCACACTTTACTGGTTTTTATAAGCGTTCATCATTCCGTTAATGTCTTTAATGACGTAAGAAAATTATGAGACCTCTAATGTTTGCATCACTCGTCTGTCTGTTTTTAAGTTCTGCATTAATGACGCAAAAATACATTAATATTATACAACAGAGAATCCACAGTACAAATGAAAAGAAAACAATCCACTGACCCACACGGTGGAGATACAGGAATAACACATGGTGCTTTGGGGATAGCGATTGGCACACGGGAAGAGTGTAGTGGATGATGCAGGGCGCTTGGTGTATAGGGATTGGCACACGGGTAGAGAGGATGGGATGATTCGAAGTGCTTGGCGTATAGCGATTGGCGCATGGGTAGAGAGGATGGGATGACTCGAGGCGCTTGGCGTATAGCAATTGGTGGACTAGTAGAGAGGATAGGATGATGATGGCCTATGTGTCAATCGCTATACGCCAAGCGTCTCGCGTCATCCCCTCCTCTCTACCTGTTCGCCAACCTCTACTCAACCAGCGCCGCACATCATCCCCTCCTCTCTACCCGTGCACTAATCCCTGGGATTTAAAAATTCCAAATATTACCCCGTTCATAATTTAGGACTCCTCGAGTCCCATGGGCTCAAGAACGACGTGATGGATGCAGATTAACACGATGAGTCGAAGTGCGGTCTGAAACCACCACATCCTGTACACAGTGCCCTGGTCAGTGATTGGATTAGGACGCCCTCAGGGATCCGTCTCTTTGCTAATGAGCCTCCGTGGTCTGATGGACTTGGTTAATTATGTTAATTAAACCATGAGCGGACCTCGTTCTCCGGGGATAATTCAACCATCACTGACCTCAGGAAGTGGTCCACAGACACACACTGATGCTGGGTAACCAGTTTCTCCTCTGAAAGTCCTTTAGGAAGCTGAAATCAAAATATGTCATCTCACACACGCAGCTCTATTTTATAATGTAGACCGGACTCACTGTTATACGTTATTCTATGGGATGGATGTATATCTAATATGCCTGAAGATAAAATTTAGCATGACGCGCTGTTAGCGGTTGGCAGTGCGGTAATATTCAGGATTTATGAAGGGATTATATAGGATCTGATGGCTCATAATTTAAAATTATACAGAGGAGGAGATGATGGTGTAAATGTTAAGAAGGTGATTCCATGATGATGGTCTTTAAGTTGAGGCCCCTGACTCTAGAGTCTTGCTTTTATTTGTGTATTAGGTTGGTACCTTCTTTTTTTGGTGGTTCCCATTGGAAGGCGGAAGGGGGGGGGGGGTAGTCATCACACTATTGAACCAGACTTCAAGTATGGCCTGATGCAATGGGCCACGCAAATCAACCAATTGTCCAGGGCCCCGAGCTATCCTGAAACCAGAGAAGACGACTGGTTATGTATAGAATGCGACGACAAACTTTGTGACCTTTTTGCTGTAAGGTGGCAGTGCAAACTGCTGAAACTTGCACTGTGCCACTATGCCACCCCTTGGTGATTCTTCTCCATACCATCTAGTAGTCTCCAATTAAAGGTGTGCAAGTTGCCAAGGAACAGCAATGAATTACATGAGGTTATTGAGAAGGTCAATCTTCTCTCCGCTCTCTCTTGGAAGGCTACTCTCGGCTTCTGCGTTGTGTCTCGTCTGCAGGAATCTCTTAACCCTGCTCTTCAAATAATGGTCTGTCAATGCTATTGACTCTTCTCAACAAGAAGCCAGGGCTTTTGGGGGAACCCTCTTGTCCCGATGGATCCCGATGTCTTGGGCAGAGCCGTGGGATCTCAGACTGTAACCTTAAATCGCAATATGGAATCTTGGAGAAACTCTGGGCTCTGGGCTCGTGTTTTGAGGAATAGGAGCCCAGGAATCAGCAGGCGGTTCCAAGCTGCTGAGGCCTGCAAGCGCTCGTCAGAACCTAACCGTGTCTAATCTGCTGTTTGGCTCTCCGTGGTCTTGAGGGCCGAGCTGTTTTCGTGAAGCTCCCCTGGAGAGACGTCGCTATGGTTTCTTGGAGAACTGCCCACCCCTTCTATCCTATGGAATTTTCTCAATTCTTTCCCGATATTTGACACGTCTTCCATAGTTTCTTGTTATGTCTACAGCTGGGTCGATGAGCACCTCATGGGCTGCTAGTACACGCCCCAATTTTGATATTGGGTAAGGTGCTTTTTTGTGTTCTTACACTGTGCTTCATTAGAGCACAATGTGAGTGCTGGGTTTTTTTTTTATCTCTCTCCTGATGTATTCCATATTCTGACTTTCGTTCACCAGACTTTTCCATTTTGTGGGACCAATAAAGGCATATTATCTCAGACACTTTTATCCAAGGGGACTTGCACGTATCTTAACATGGAACACGGGGTTCAACATGCAGCTCCCTGAAGCATTAAATGTTGAAGGCCTTGCTCAAGGGCCCACGTTGACAACTTAGGACTTGAACCTCCAACCTTCAGAATTCTCTTTCATGACTTTAGCCTCTGAGCAACCACACCCTTCCATCAGCATTGGGCTGTAGATTAACCCATTAACTTAGCAACATTAGAGTGCAGTGAGGTACCTCGCGTGTACTGGACTTGATCATCCTCTCCGATCGACCGTCTGAGCTGCCATCCATGTTCATAATCCATGTTTCTTGAGGCTAACACAGCATGTTCTTCTGATCCACCAAACGGCCACATCGTCATTATTATTACAGGCGATACCTGCAAACCCAGAACCCACATGTGGACTGACGGCTCCCCGCCGTGAGACCGTCCGAAGTCCAGACTGAGATGGATGGGAAAAGCTAAGAGATGATGGATTTCAGACAATAGTAATTGCCAATCCAGCGGCCCTAAAGGAAACCTGACATCTCGCACTGATCACAGCTGACGTTTATGACGTCCTCTTCAGAAGAGGTTCGCAATCTCCTGCCCCTTCAGACCTTTGGTCATTTCATTTCCTCATTAAAAATATTAGTGAGACAGCCTTCATTCTTCATGAGACGATTTCAAGGCTTCATTACTGTCCTTTTAAAAATCGATCTGATATCATTACCTGTTTTCAACACAACGAGGTGTGTGTGTGTGTGTGTGTGCAGTATTTACAGCTTCTTGTTCACCAGATACACTTAGAATTCAGATGTACGTTGTTCTTCGGTTACAGACATTATTAGAATGATGGATTGTCGTGGTGATGTCGTGGTGTTTGGTGTTGCCTTTGTGGTGCTGTGCTGCAGTGTGTGCGCATCAGATGCATCAACTAAAACTAATCCAGCTACTTGCACCCTGTAGGCAGCGTGATGTGAGTCCTGAGCATGTTGCCCGGCCGCTCAATGAGAGGCAGTCTCCCACTGAGCCCTGGTCCTCCCAAAGTTTCTCCTTTAAAAATCAATATAAAGCGAGTCTTTTCTCGTCACATCTGCTTGCACTTTGGGGGTTCATAATTCTATAAAATAGAATTAAAACAAAATGAATTAAAGGTTTTTGATTAGGGAAGCAGCCTTGCAACCTGAAGATCCCATCAAGTTCCATGGCTGAAGTGCCCTTGAGCAAGGCATCTGTGAGTTACAGTGTGTTGTTTAAGTGTCCCCGCAATTTTCTTGGGCAGTGTAGATAAGTTCATTGAGTCCATCCTCACCATCAGTCCAACAGAAGTCCAGTTACCATCCGGTAATCACCGTAGCCATGGTTCTCTGGCAGTGCCATGGACAAAGAGTTGGCGACAAGTATAATGTAATAACTATGTAATAACTATGTAATAACTATGTAATAAACAGAGTCACGGTGCAGCCTGTTACTGCAGCATAACTAGAGCAGCAGAACTAAAAAAGGCAGATACTACAGGGTACTTGGTGGAGGGGGCTCCCTAGAATAGCATAATTTCAGCACCACGCCGTCTACTGATGACTAGCGGGGTAAAGAGGTGAAATGCCAGGACAGACTGATCCCAGATCGCCAACCCTGAGATCCACACCTTTATCTACAGAGAATTATTCATCCATTATCTTTCGCTTATTCCTCTACTAGGGTCACAGTTGGGTTTCCCATGCCCATCCAGGGGAGAACATCTCGGGCATTGGACAGATACACCCAGAACAGGGCGCCAATCCATCGCTGGGTACACTCTCACACATCCACACACATAACACAGAGCAATTCAGAGCTTTCAATTTACCTGGAATCCATGTTTTTAGACTGTTGGAGGAAACCGGAGAACCCGGAGGAAACCCAAGCGGACACGGGGAGGACATGGAAACTCCACCCAGATTGGGATTCAAACCGGGAATCCCCAGCGTTGAGAGGAGAACGTGCTAACCACCAAGCCACTGTGAGGGCTCAAGAACCCACACTGGTAACTTCAGTGGACCTGGGATTTGAACCCACAACCTTCTGATTGGATGGTCCAACACCCATTGAGCTGCCACAAATAATCATTAATTATTAATATTAACGTGAAGGTTTGTGGCTTAGTGGTTAGCATGTTCTTTTCTCAACGCTGGAGATACCACCCAAAACACTAACACACCATGTGCTGAGATCAGTCATTACGGGATCCATTAGGGACCTGATCATGTGGTCCATCTATTTCTCAAAAATTAATACAATGAACATTGACCTGATCCTGATTGAGCGGTATGTGTACAGTTTCTATAATATTTATAATAAACTGTAGCTTATATAATACGCATTGTGCAGAAATCTCAACTTCATCTCCCCCAAAAGAAGTTGCCGACAGGTCAGCGGCTCATCCAGCAGCGGCACGCAGACCTGTTAGTGTTGATGTGTGTACGGTGCAGCCGCGGGACAGTGGTGGGTGGAATGGATGCTCAGAGGCTGTTCGGTTACCTTGAGACATCTGCTCGATGCTGTTTGAAATGCTCCACAGCTCCGTTTCAAACAAGGAAAACAAGGAAACAAGGCTCCACACGCACATGCACATTCACACTCACACCCCCTCGCAGTCCACTGCCTGCGATCACCCGAACAGCCTGACTGAACCGGTTTGACAGAAAAGAAAGTGCAGAGGAAGTCAAGTGGAAGCAGAAATTGCACTTCTCGAGATGAATACAGAAAAAAAAAAGCTGACTTAAAGGGCAGTGAGAACATATCCAACATAGTGTTGGAATCTGGTGATCCAATATCCTAAATATGAGGGGGGTCTCCTTGTTCCCCCTTTGTTCCCCCTTTTTTTTTTTAATTGAGCAATGTCATTTACATTTGTTGTGAGGATGGGAATAGAACTGGACTTTACATTACAGCATTTTGCCGAGCTTCCAAAACCCCATCTTCAGAGCGATGGGGTAGCGATCTATCGCGGCCCCCCAGGAAAATGCTTTAGGGCCCACTGTGGCAGTGAAAAAAAATGAGGGGGTAAGGAAGGTCAATTCCAATAATAGTCTCACCATCTTTAAATTTTTGTTGGACTTCCATCCATCCATTATCTTCCATTTATTCCTTTATGAGGGTCGTGGTGGGGTTCCCCATGCCCACCCAGGGGAGAACGTCTCAGGCGCTGGGCAGATACACCCAGCACAGGGCGCCAATCCATCACTGGGTACACACTCACTCACACAAACACACACTATACGGGAAAATTTAGAGCATTTTATTTACCTGGAATCCATGTTTTTGGACTGTGGGCAAAAACCCACGTGGACACGGGGAGGACATGGAAACTCCACCCAGATCGGGATTCGAACCGGGAATCCCCAGTGCTGAGAGGCGAACG
>JAOUQT010025921.1:0-11606 GCA_025769995.1 Xyliphius kryptos
TCACCACCTGCAAAAGCACTCCTTTATAGGGGGGTCTTGCTAAGTGCCTCTAATTTCTACCTGTTGTCTGTTCCATTTGCACTACAGCAAGTGAAACTGATTCAGTGTTGCTTCCTAACTCGACAGATTGATTTCACAGAAGTGTGGTTGACTTGGAGTTACATTGTGTTGCTTAAGTGTTCTTTTTATTTATTTTTTTGTTAGGGCGGCACGGTGTCTAGAACCTTCGCCTCTCAGCACTGGGGATTCCCGGCTTAAATCCCGATCTGGGTAGAGTTTCCATGCTCTCCCCGTGTCCGTGTGGATTTCCTCCGGGCTCTCCGGTTTCCTACCACTGGCCAAAAACATGGATTTAAGGTAAGTTAAAAGCTCTAAATTGCCCCTATGGTCTGTGTTTGTGAGTGTGGCTGTGTGAGTGAGTGTGCCCAGCGAAGTATCCACCCAGCGGCCAAGACGTTCTCCCCTGGAAGGGCATGTGGAATCCCACCACAACCCTAGTAGAGGATTAAGCAGAATATAAAGATTAAATGAATACATATAATGTGTGTGTGTATATCACAGCACAGCGCTGAAAATCCAGTAAATTTTCCATGTTCTCCCCATGTCCACATGGGTTTTTTTTCCGGTTTCCGCCCACAATCTAAAAATATAGATTAAAGGTGCACCCCAATAAAAAAAGCTATTGGCTATCCTAAAAGTTGTTATATAATGTCATTGCTTAATTTGCACGATACACCATTTGAAGCTATAGAATGAGGAAAAGAACACTGTGGGAGACTTCTTCTGTTGTTTTTTTTTTTTGCTTGTGAAATGCGCCGTCACTTCCCAAAATTAACGTTAATGCTTTGTCTGGACCCACATAACAAATATTTTCAATGTAAATTACATTTATTATTTTGGCATAAATTACATAAATACATTTTGTACTATGTTGTTAACTATTTACTCAAAATACAGTTATGTGGGGTGGAACTGCTACTCTACAAAAGTCTACAAAAACAGCAAGATTTGTTGCTAGTCATTAGAGGGACTGAAAAGTCACTAAATATAACGGCAAAAATGTTTAGTTGGCAAGAGTATCAAGGTGAAATAGCAGCTCTACAGTAAATTGCCCACATATATTTTATGTGGGTCTGGGTAAGTGTGCCCAGTAACGGATTGGCATTTGACCTGGGTGTATCTGTCCAGCGCCCTAAATGTTCTAAAATGGGAATGCCCTAAATTGGAGTGGGGGCATATATTGGGGCTAATTTCCTAGTTCAACAACTCTGCACCACCTTCCTTCCAAACACATCCTGTGTACCGTACTGTGCACCACCCAAACTGCAACACCCAAACGGCATGAGCTCACATCCAAGCACATGGGTCGTGAAAGGAAATACCCCACCACCAAAAACTTTCAACAATAAGGCTTTCAACCAGCAAGTCTTGCCAAACAGCATCTAGCAGAAACCTTCAAACAAAACCAGGTCCACAAGCTTGCTGATCAAACATGTTATATGTGCAGCTGAAACTCCCGAGCAAAAGCAGGATGCACATCGTTCACTATGACGTTTTCGATGTGAAGGGCGGATTGAAGGTTCTGCTGGACGCTGTGTGAGCAAAAGGGCTTCCTGATCGTCGGAAGTTTGTGGGCGGCAGAGAAAGGGAGGTGATGGCGGAGGGCTGGAGTGCACCATCGCAAAAACAGTGAGAGAGGCAGAAGCAGACAGACAGACAGACAGACAGACGACGCTTCACATTTATAATAACGAGACATTATGTTTATCAAAATATGACTGTACTTATTATTCTATTATTTGTATTTTTTATTTTTTTTTGTCCCATGTGATTGTGTGCAGCATGAACATGTTTACCAGCCTGCTTTACCCCATAACCCTTGAGTTTGCATTAATTTATTATGAATTCTATTTAGAATAATGCATTTTTAATAAATCATCACGTATCTGTAGAGCTGAAAAACGACCTCCTGTCCCATTACGGCACCGACTTAAATTGAATTATAATTAATGTAGAGATCTCGGATTTCCAAACTTCACATTTTCTGGAATAGGTTTATACCTGTGTATATTAAAGCATCAGTTTACAACCTCATCCTCCTTAATATAGCTGTAAACAACTTTTATGAGTGTAAATTGCCCACATTAGAGGGAGTTGATGCTTTTGATCAGGATGTGCAGTAATGCGTGGGCACTTGAATAATTGCTGGCTTTCATCTGCGTGTGCGGATACCTTCCCACACAATCCATATGCAGCTGAGTCACTCATTATCACCTCTGCCGAAAAAACATGAATATTTACAGCACACCGCCGCGCAGCCATCCAGGACAGCAAGCTTTGCTTTCTAGATGCTGACTGGTGGAGGTCATGGGCTCCTCCTCCTCCATCAGGTGTACATGATGGGAGTGATTTAGTATAGTTAGGTTAGTATGTGTTGGAAGGTGTAGTATGATAGTATAAAAGTGTATTACAAACTAGATTTACTAACGTAAAGTAAGTCTGCTAAGTAAGTCTGTGAATTAATGCTGCTGGATCTTTCTTTCTGCAACGGGAAAGTATACAGTATCAGTCAAAAGTTTGGACACACCCCCTTCTTGCTCCATTGACTACTTCCTTCACTTATTATATAGATGAATTTGTAGTTCTACAATTATAAACTGTAGTCCATCTGTATTCTTGTTTTTATTAGTCCCCTGTTGGTCAGGAGCATCTCAGAACCGGTATAATTTGAGTGGTGTATAGAGATTATTGGCAGTTGTGCGTTGACACTGATGCGATGAGGGGATAGTGCAGCAGTGCTGCTGTAATTTCATTTCAACACCTCAGAGACACTGCTGGAATAGGAATAATACCCCGACCAAATAATACCTGCTCTGTGGAGGTACTATTGGGGTTACGATAATTAGAACAGAGTATACAGTATTTACTGTAGAACTACAAAGTCCATCTTTACAGTCAGTGGAACTGATCAAACAAACAACAGGGAGCAAAAAGAGGGCATATCCAAACTTTGAACTGGTACTGTATATATGAACTTAATTTATTTCAGAATAAATACAATGTATATTTATTCATTCATACACAGACTGATGTATTTCAAATGTTTATTTCTTTTAATTTTGATGATTATAACTGACAACTGATGCAGTCCAGTAACAGTCCGTTTTTTTTTGTCTTCAGCCCAGGTGAGGCGCTTCTGATGCTGTCTCTGGTTCAAGAGTGGCCTGACACACTGAATGCGACAGCTGAAGCCCATGTCTTGCATATATCTGTGCATGGTGGTACATGAAGCTCTGACTCCAGCTGCAGTCCACTCTTTGGGAAACTCTCTTACATTTTTGAATGGCTTTTGTTTTACAGTCCTCTCCAGGGGGCGCTTATCCCTATTGCTTGTACACTTTTTTTGACTCTTTTCATTCCCTTCGCCTTTCTATTAATGTGCTTGGACACAGAACTCTGTGAACAGCCAGCCTCTTTAGCAATAACCTTTTGTGTTGTGTCCTTCTTGTGCAAGGTGCCAATGGCCATCCTTTGGACAACTGTCAAGTCAGCAGCACGATTGTTTAGCCTGCAGAACAAGACTGAGGGAGCATTTAAAAGCCTTTGCAAGGTGTTTTGAGTTAATTAGCTGATTAGCGTGTTGCCAGGTATCTTAAATATTTAAACTTTTTATAATATTTTAATTTTCTGAGATACTGAATTTGTGATTTTCATTAGTTGTCAGTAACCATCGAAATGAAAAGAAATAAACATTTGAAATAGATTAGTCTGAGTTTCACTTTTTTGAATGGAATTACTGAAATAAATCAGCTTGTTTATGATATTCTAATTTCATGACAAGCACCAGTAATTCCATTCAAAAAGTGAAACTTATATATTATATCGTATTGAATCTTTCTCATTCATCCAACATGATGGTCATAAGGAAGTAATGGGTTCTACTAATTGGTTTTTCTAACATTAGTACATTTCTATAACATATGTTCAGAATCGATACCTTGTGTTTTTCAGGTCGAGTCCAAGATGCCTGAAAAGCAGACAAAGACAAAAAAAAAAACCATACAACAAAAAGGACATAAAAACCTTAGATATAAAAATTAAACCCATCATCCAATTAAAAACCAACTCAAAGTTGCATCGTCAATATGTAACGGGTCTAATTCAGCTGGATCCTGTAGGTTTTACTAAGGTTGTCTTTGAGT
Organism: Xyliphius kryptos; assembly: GCA_025769995.1. Lineage (NCBI taxonomy): Eukaryota > Metazoa > Chordata > Actinopteri > Siluriformes > Aspredinidae > Xyliphius > Xyliphius kryptos. The sequence continues at coordinate 4,203 of JAOUQT010025921.1, forward strand.
ATCAACCAATAATGCAATCAACCCACTTTAACCAGTCATTCACTATAGAACCTTTTAAATACAAGGCCGTGCAGTTCCACTCTGTCTGTATATAACTCATAGCCTGGAAGCGACTGTTTTACTATCAGATCTATAAAGGACTGCAATAATAACCCTTCTGGTTTGTAGCATCTGCTGAGTGATTCTCATGCTGAACCTGTGATGCTGCATAACGGATATTTAAATACATTTGTAAATGTCTATGAAAATGAGTTTAATAAGATGAGTATTGAATGTAAATGCAATTTTGATAGAATTATTCATAACAGACGACATGAGATCATATGTCAACGGATGCATTCTGTAGTAGAATCCTGCAAGCAACAAATGATTGTGGATGGATTTCCTTATTAAGGTAATGGCATTAAAATAGCATTTAATGATTGGGAAAGAAATTAGATCTATTGATACACTGCCTTCTTAAAGAAGAGGTCAGCACCCGAATGTCACTGCAATCTTATTCCATGTTACTGTGAAAGGAGAACACACAGTATAGTGTAAAGCATAGGAGTCAAACTATGGCCCACAGTGTAAGCAAATATACTTAATGAGTGGAATGCAGTACATCACAACAACTACAAATCCCAGAATGCTCTGCTTGTGTTTAGGAAGGTCAATCACGACAGGCAAAAATAAAAGCAGAAAACAGGAGCTTTTGGGACAAAATACTGGTTTACATGTGTAAAATACAGGGCTGTTTGCCTTTTATGTGATGCCAATGTGGCTAGAACCAAGTAATACATTAGATGCCAATATGAAACAAAACACCACAATGATTACAAGGACCTAGACATGACTCAAAGACACCAGAAGGAAGAGGAGATGTAAATAAGTTTGTTTTTACAAAAACGGCAAGACTAAGTCTCCAAACCATGGGATATGCACGGCAAAGCCCCACCCCCTTTTTCCCCTGCCGAACCATAAATATCAATGTTGGCCCACGACTATCAAAGTTTTAAATTTTGGCCCGCTGTGTATTAAAGTTTGACACCCCTGGTGAATACAGACTGTTGGTGGTGTGCAAGGTAGTGATGAACATTGCAATATGCGAGACTGCAGATCAGCCACTCCTCCACTCCTCCTCCAGAAGCGAATGCGACTTACAATGCCCCAAGAATACAGCTTTATCCTCTACTAGGGTCGCAGGGAGAGGGTTTCCCATGCCCATTTAGGGGAGAGCATTAGAGCTAAGGAGATACGCCAGGACAGACACCAATCCATAGCTGGCCACTCGCTTTATAGGGAAACTTTAGATAGGGGCAACTTCATTCATTATATTCCGCTTAATCCTCCAGGAGGGTCGCAGTGGGGTTCCCCATGACCATCCAGGTGCGCTGGGCAGATACACCAAGGACAAAACAACTATGTTCTCAATCAACCCAAAAGACTCATAAATATCAAAGCTTAATATTACTGGAAGTTTGAGTTGGCGTTTTTAGGATCTTAGGAGGATATCTGTTTGTGCAGGTAACTATTACTGTGCAGAATTATTAGGCAACTTAATTAAGACCAAATATATCCCCATCTGACTTGTTTATTTTTTACCAGGTAAACCAATATAAAATTTCAAGTTAAATAAAAGTTTTGACAAACAAAACGCCTACATGCACCCAGCCTCGCGGGAATGATGTGTACTTACAAAGTCTACAAATGAACAACAACGAGCATGATCAAAAAAGCGGCCAAGCCAAGTGGAGAAGCGGAATATACGTAGGCGCACCTCCTAGCTAATGCAACGTATGATGTAATGTCCCAACTGGGAACATAACTGCCATTAGGTGCACCTGCGAGTGTAGCACCTTCCATATCGTCTCATACCACCAAAAAAAACTTGAGCCGCGTTACAACCTTGTAAAACTAATTAAGTAATTAAGTAATTAACCTCGTCTGCCCTACAAATACAAACAGGAGGGAAGAACCACATGACCCAATGGGAACCCACAATACATGAGGCATAGCAATAGTCAGGCAGACTTGAAAATCTCCAGCCGCATTCGACCTTAATGTGTGAGGTTCCCTCATTCTACATCGCAGTGCCGCTTTAAAGTCTCCCCAAATATCCCATGTAGCTCAGAGGTTTGTTTGAGGTCATTAAAAATCAAACACTGCAAGACATTTTGGAGAAGTAGTCTTCGTATAAAAGGTCATCCACTGCCCAGAGCTCCTTAAATACCACAGCAGTAATGGAGACACTCACTGATTATCTATTAACTGAACCATTTATTAAAGAAAATGCAGCCTATCCTGGCACCCAGCATCTCTGGACACAATGAAGACTCCTTGTGAGTCCATCAATAATAACCCAATTACAGAAACCCTGACTACTCTGATTAACACGTCTGTTTTATCTGTGTACAGTCTGTCACTGTTATCTGGACTCGCTCGTCTACATGACAACATTCCATAATCCGTTCGTAGCTGGTACCACCGGGGGAGTGGTCTCTGAGCTGCCTGTCTACCTGCGGTGCATTCATGCAGCCAGCATCAATCAAGGTTTTGTGCACGAGCTAGTTTTATCACCCCTCCTTCAACGACGCCTGATTTTTATCTACGACGATGACAAATTAAAAAATGGCGAATGCAAATGTCAACATTTGGCACTGACAGGACGACAATGACCTGATGAATCCATCGGCTTCTATTGCGTAACGCCATTGTTCTGTTTTGATGGTGCTCTCATCCGATGGTTTGGCACTCAGTTTTAGTGAGAAGAGGAATGGCAGACGATGCTCTGGATGTGACTAAGTTCTTTAAAATCATTACAATAGAATTTATAAAAGCCCAAGCAGTGGTTCTCACAACAGATTGGCTGCGTCAGAGTTTAACAGAATGCTGTCGTCCACCCCACCTCTCAGCCAGGAATCCCAATCTGGGTGGAGCGCCCATGTTCTCCCTGTGTCTGTGTGAGTTTCCTCCGGGTTCTCCTGTTTCCTCCACAGTCCAAAAACATGAAATCAAGGAATTGGCAGCTCCAAATCGCTTCTATATAGTATGTGCGTGTCTGTGTGAGTAAGTGTGTTCCCAGCAAAGAGTGCCCTATCCTGAGTGTTTGTACCCAGCGCCCAAAATGTTCTCCACTGAATGGGAGAACCCTAGTAGAGGATCAAGCAAAAGATAATGAGATGAGACTCAATAAATATGTTCAGAACCCAATGTATTTTTCTTTCCTCTACATTTTCCACTGGATTTCACAGAACTAACATCCTAACGACCGATCACACAGCTTTCCTCCCCTGACCTTCCGACTCACACTCTGGAAATTAGAACACCCACTCCACCGCTAGCGATGCACCCGCAGCATCGAGCTGCCACAAGGACTCCTGGCTTCTTATCTAACCGCTGTCTAGACTAAAGGCTGCTCTCCACAGGTCAGCCAGCTAAAGGTCTTAATTGGGCTTTTATAAGTGCCCTTGATGTTGATTGTGGTGGAGCTTAACGTAAAACGACAAGAGCACAACCTGTCCGGCGGTGCCAGTCGGGGATTCAGAGCTGATTCATACCTGACACCGCCATTAGAGATGGGAAGCTGAGGAATAAGGGGGTTACAAGAGATGAGCGCCTCGAGAATTCAACAGCTAAAAAGCTGCTCCCATCTACTCCTGAGTGGATGAGTCAGGCGGAGGAGGTGAATGAGGGAGGGACCAGATTATATGGCTCTACCTTGTTCTTTTTTTCCTGCTGATGATATTATTTTTAATTTAGCAACAGATAAAAGTTGAACCGGCTTAATTTTACTTAAAATAACTACTTATTTAAATGGAAATTTAGATAGGGGCAATCTAGAGCAATCAATTCACAATAAATCCTTGTTTTTGAACTGTGGGGAAAAAAATGAAGAACGTGAAGAAAACCCAACATGGGGAGGAAAGAATTTTAATGTGGATCCCCAGCACTTTAAGACGTCCTGTTCACTATGCCACGTGCTACCCCAGTTCTGAATTAAAAAGGGAAACATTAGGCCCTAGTGGAAAATGAAGAAATTGCAGGTGGAATATAAAATTTCAAGTTCACGTAAATTGTTTACAATATATAGCCCTATTTACAACAATGCACTGTCACAAAGCAGCTTTACAGTGTTCTGAGCCTGAACCCCCAAAGACCAGAAGTGACAGTGGCAAGAAAAAACTCCCCATTATATTGTTTTTAAGAAGAAACCTTGGAAGGACCAAGTCTCAGTGAGTCCTAAAATTTCTTTCTTCTTTTTATAAACATCTTGCAGAACTGACTCCTGAAGGTCCACACCCCAACCTTATCTCATCTTACTTCTTAATCTATGATGATTATTAAATGGCAGGCGGAGACAGTAATGCAGATTGGATTACACCCAGTTTGTTCTCCACTAAAAAGACTGGTTGGTGTGGAACTTATTTAGGTTAATTATAAAAGATAGTATAGAATTCCTACATAAATAGGGAAACAACCCCCAAAACATTGTTTTTCATGAGACGGTGAGGATCCACATGGTTCCTTTCCTATGGCTATGTAATTCTTTGCTTTTTCGAGACTGTGCTTGCTGTCTTTCTGTCTCAGAGCTCCTGTAATAATAATGGACATGTCTTCTGCTCAGTGCTTCTGGGCAAGAAACATAAAAATAAAACAAAACCAAGGGCCTTTTTTATTATTTAGCGGGTTTGTCGACTCACATTAAGCATGTCTGTCTGACTGAGACCCAGAACACACCGCCCTGCCGTAGTACACAGCATCCAAGGTGATATCTGCCCCGGATTGGTGCATTATGATAAGTTATGAATATGCTGCAGACTTAGCGATTAGAATGTAATTGTAGTGATGTCGTCGTCATGGTTACACTGACCCCCTGGCCTTGTTTTAATTCAAACCCAATTCTTTTTCTGATTAACTCAGTGCCCATTATTTATATTCAAATATTCCCATCATATATGAAAGAATACTGGAACATAAACAAACAAAAGCTCATGAGTAGTACCCATAAGGAACGCTAGTTACCCCATTGCACACTTTGGATTTGCAGGGGTAACACCAGTGAGAAAACGAGAGCCTTAATTCTTGGATGGAGATCGTTTTATTTCTGTGCCAGCATTCGAAACAAGATTATCGTCTTAAAATCGTGGCGTTGAGGATTGAGCCTTCCTCAGGCGTTGGTAACATGTAACACATATAATCCCGCACGGGGAATAAAGAGCTAAATGATACTTATTATAAATAAATCTTAGGTTTGTCCACAATGGATTGTCCACAATGGATTGTCCTTAGGGTTTCTCATTGGAGGACAAGACTGGAACGTTATAATCTTCATTAGAACATATTCTGCTTTTTTGGAAGGAAAACAATTAAAACTAGAAAACACTAAGACATGCAGCAATCATCCTGGTGGCTTATTTTAATCTATACCAATACAAGACAAATCCCTCACTGACTCATCACGAATTCTTGCACTTCCTGAGTACCTACAAGGCTGAAACGTGACATTGTGATTCTCTATCATGTCCTTGTAAACACTACTACTCGACTTCCTACTGTTGACGGTTCGTTCAATATCGCCATTGAATCCAAGACCCCTCCCATGTCACATCAGGGTTTTTCTGAGTACCTACAAGTCTGCAACTTGGCAGTGTGATTATCTACCATGTCCTTGGAAAAACGTGTTCTTGCTTTCCTATGTTTAATTGTTCATTCACTATCGTCATTGAATGCAACACCTCGGATGTATTGGGGTCTTACCTTCAATGCTGAAACTTGGCTTAGTCATTCCTTATCGTATCCTTGGAAAGCCTACTGATAAATTCACGTAAGAAAGCAACCACGTGGATACCGTCGTCACAACTCACACTAAATCCATTTTTAATTGTCACAAACCTCACTTTATAATAATATGTTCATTTTATTCATCAATTATTCAAAAACAATTGACTTTCAACTTTTATGTTGCTATCAAGCCCCGTACCATAGCGAAGCATGCGTAATTCGTTAGTGTTTACATGAACTAGACATGTATCTCAATTCTGCAGAAGTATCTGAGCCACTAGGGTCATGGAGGGAGAGGAGGAGTGCTGGGCAGGAGAGGGCGTCAATCCATTGCTAGGCACACACTCCCACCCACGCTCCAACACGTGAATGCGTTTTTTTTTTAATGGCATCTAAACCATTCTCAACGGTCAATCCCAAGCCTTAATAAGAGAGGGATAAGGGCGGGATGCCAATGGCCGTAATAGTTCATTAGACTACATATAAAACCCTTATGGGAAGTAAGTTACCTCCTGCCTCCATAAAACCTTCCAGCAGGTAAAACCGCTTCTGTAAATCAGCACGTCAAATGTGACGCTGAAGAAGATAAACTGACTTCTGAAGATAAATAAATGAATGACATGTTAATAACTGACTATTGCACCCTGATAAAGAACTGATTCAGTTATCGGGCGTTTGCTCGGGGCCACCCTTCAGGGTGAAGAGATAAAACCGGTTAAGAGTCACTGGGTTTGTTCTATACCGTGGCGCCAAGCCCAATTACTGCGTTCAAATGCACCTGACAATTAGGGAGATTCAGATGTCACTAAAAACCCTGTTTCAGACGGGAGAGTTAGACGGCGGTGGTTCATATTTTCAGAAGTGAAGATGGAAGGGGAATAGCTTCGGCGGCGAGATAAAGGCGAACGAGACAGAGAGAAATTGGGTCTGTGCAGGACTGCATATCGATAAGAACGCTGAGGGGATGTCGATTGATGCCGCTCGTCTGCTTCCGGAGGAAAATGAAGGAATGGAAATGGACCATTTCATGGCAGATAATTACATGTAGTGGTTGAAGGGGCTGAAAGGGGTGTATTTATAGAAAAGCAGAGACGGAGCCAATGCAAGGCAGGTGAGCTTAGTGTTCCTTTAGAGGAGTGTTATCACTAAGGTTCCAGAGCTGTGGGAGATACTCAGAAGTTTAGTACAGTCAGGTCCAGGATAATCGCTTAAAATGGTACAGAATGTCTTCTATGAATAAATAAATAGAATCTTAATACAACCAGGTTGTCATCAGATTTATGACATCATAATGTTGTTGAAGCCTTCACAGATTTTTAATAAGGCAGAAAAACATAACAGGAAGTCGAATATCATCAGGGCGGCATAATGGCTCAGTGGTTAGCATGTTCACCTCCCAGCGCTGGGAATTCTCAGTTCAAATCCCACTCTGGGTGGAGATTCCATGTTTTCCCCGTGTCCGTGTGGGTTTCCTACGGGTTCTCCAGCTTCCTCCCACAGTCCAAAAACATGGATTTAAAGTCAATTGGCCTCTTTATAGTCTGTGTATGTATATGAGGAAGTGTGTGCCCAGTGATAGATTGGCGCATTGTCCTGGGTGTATTTGCCCAACACCAGAGATGTTGGTGTTGGGCAAATACC
>JAOUQT010025946.1:0-11604 GCA_025769995.1 Xyliphius kryptos
TTTCTTGCCTCACTCTTTTTCGGAAGTAACATCTTGAAAATTGAAAATAGTGTCACCATCCTGTCAGTCTGTTAAAATGAGATAGAGCAGCCAGAGTGGGACTGAGGAATTAGTCATTTCTCATGTTCTGTGATCGGAGCCGCGCCGAGCAGCTGGAGGAGGCGATATGCTCGAACTCGACGGAGATCAGAGAGGAGCGAGAAACGAAATCCTTCTTAAACAGATCAAACGGCTGCGTCTCCAACTCTGTGCAAGGCGGAGAAAGGCCGCTTTCGTTCGCGCTATGATATATATTATGTATCTCACCATGGTGCTGACTGAAGTGGTCGTGCGGACACGGTAGTCGGACCCTGTGTACATGCCCCTCCATCCTATAGAGCCTACGGTACCTAGACAATGGGGAGAACTAAAAAAGGGGGGGGTTTATAGTGTCGGACTGACTACATTTTAATGATCATTCTGCATTTATATCACTTACAATTCTCAACTGACAGGTTCTGGGCAGGTGGCAGACAGCTAGTTAAAATAAATGTAAATTACAACTAATAAATGCTCCTCTTTTTTTGCCTTTTATTGTGAAAAAAAGAGACAGGGAAAGAGAAAGGCATGCATCAGACACATGCAGCATTCTTATTGCCATGGTAACCGCCATGCCGGTTACCCTTTTCTTTAGATTTGTGATGATGCTATTAAATACAACTCGGTGCAAGGCAGAAAAAGGCTGCTTTCGTTCTCGCTATGATATGTATTATGTATCTCACCATGGTCCTGACTGAAGAGGTCGTGTGGACACAGTAGTCGGACGCTGTGTACATGCCCCTCAATCCCACAGAGCCTACGGTACCTGGACAATAGGGAGAGCTACAAAAAGGGGATTTATAGTTTCAGACTGACTACATTTTAATGATCATTCTGCGTTTATATCACTTTCATTCCTTCATAATGTTAGGATTCTACCGTAAGATTATAAAAAGCATTAATATGATTATTTCTATACTTAGAGCGTACTTACATACATTCTCAACTGACACATTCTGGGTGGGTCGCGGAAAGCTTGTAAAAAAAAAAGTAAATAAAAACCAATGCTCATCTGATTTAGCCTTTGATAGTAAAAAAAAAGAGACAGGCACGCGCCAGTCACACACAGCAGTCTCATTGCCATGGTAACCACCAAGATGAAAATTAAGTATAAAAAAAAATATTTTTTTTTAATTAAAAATAAGTAATTGTCTTCTGGGGCGCAAGGTGGCTTAGTGGCCAACACTTCTGCCTCTCAGCACTGGGGATTCCCGGTTTGAATACCAATCTGGCTTCTCCAGGTTCTTCAGTTTCCACCCCCCCCCCAACCCTAGTATGAGCTTAATCAGATGAATGAATAAATTAATAATTCTCATCTGATTTTGCCTTTTATAATGAAAAAAGAGAAAGGCATGTGGCAGACACCTGCAGCATTCTAGTTGCCACGGTAACCACCATGCATTTTCTCTTTAAATTTGTGATGATGTACAAGTTAGACTCTCATATTCTTAAAAAAAACTAGTTTAAATTTACACTGCATGCATTTTAAGATTAAAATGCATTTATGTTTAAATGGGTTTTTGGAGGATTTTTAAAATGTATTTATTTATTTATTTATTTGACTAGTTGAGAATCCCTGCTTAAAATAATTATTTTAAAAAAAAGCATTAGTTTTTATATGCAGTCATTTGCAGAGGTCCTCTTGCATTACAATGTACAGAGAAACCATCATTTTAAGGCTTTAGAGAAACTTTAGTGATCTGTGCCAGACCCCCATTCCAATGCCAGTGAAACCAAATCTGCCTCAATCGGTGCGCGACCTCTCAGATGTCCTCAAGAATTAAATATCCCCTGGTCAGAGATACAAAAGCGTTAGTGTAAAGTGAATATTGTGAAAGCTCTACCAAGACATGACTTTATAGACAGCAGTTATGGGATGCAGGTTATCGAACTAAGTTGGGGGTAAAAGTCTCAGCCAACATAAGACATGCAAATATTTTGTTCTAACGTTGAAAATAAAATAAGCAAAAAATTAAATGGATTTTAACATTTGTACCCAACTTAATCTGCATCTAATTAGTCAGCAATCAACATTGTATATTAACTGGGTTTCAAAACTTGACATTTGGACTTGTGCATGTGAATCTTCATGCTAACCGTCAGTTTTTGTGCTTGTAAGAAGCATCTCCGTGATCCTCCATACGCGTATTCCTCCATATGTCTCTTATTGAGCTCATCAAAGCCGGCTGCAGCAGACTGCACTTCTGCATCCAATAAGTAAAAACATGTCTAATGATTTCCACATGCATTCATGCTCTCCCCCCGTTTTCCTCTTTCTCCTGTTTTCCAGAACTCCACGTTAACCATAGAGGAATTCCACTCCAAGCTGCAAGAAGCGACCAACTTCCCGCTCCGACCTTTTGTCATCCCGTTCCTCAAGGTACAGTCCAGCGATCTGGAAAGCATTTTTAAAGCCGAGATGCAGATGTGCATATTTCTTTTCTTTTTTTTACTCCCCCTGTTCTTTCCTACGAGTTCAGAAGAGAATCACTGTCTGTAAGCACAAACACAGCCATGTTTTTATCCCATGAGTCTTGAATTTCCTTTTTTAGATCTGCCTAATTTTGACATGATGAATAAGAAGCATGTGAAACCTCTGTGTAAAGGTGCACACCGGGTTTTGCCTTTTTCTCTTGATGGACTGGCAGCGTTTAGTGATCGATTTTCTCGCGCCGGAGATGTTGGGGGTGGTACCGGTTTGATACCATTAGTAGAGCGGCACGAGCAGACATTCATCTCTGGAACAACGGCAGTCTGAGCCCCTGCCCATTTGTCACCACTTTCATTACAGCCCAGCGTCCGAGTCGGGTAACTGTAAGTGAAATACTTAAGAAAATAATTGGATTCTGCAGAACATTAGACGGAACCCGGACTTGTTTTGGTTCCCCATTACAAACATCACGTCAAATGAAACCGTCCATTTGAAATATGGAGCTGCCACTGTCGTCTAATGCATATTCTCTCTCTCTCTCTCTCTCTCTCTCTCTCTCTCTCTCTCTCAGTATACAGTATATACACTGCTCAAAAACATAAGAGATAACTAAAATAACACATCCTAGATCTCAATGAATAAAAAATTTTACTTGAAAATATTTATTTAGTAGGAATGTGCTGAAAACAAACCATAAAAATGATCAAAATGTAAATCAAAATTATCCCATGGAGGTCAGGATTTGGATTCATAATCCAAATCAAATGACAGGCTTATCCAACTTTAGTGGAAATTCCTCAAGACAATTTTGAAATGAGGCTCAGTAGTGTGTGTGGCCTCCACGTGCCTGTATGACTTCCCTTCAACGCCTGGGCATGCTTCCTGATGAGGCAGCAGATGTTCTCTCCTACAGCCCCCTCCATGTCTCCTGGTGTTCTGGCCTGTCTCCTGGTATCTGCTTCATGCTCTGGACACTGTGCTGACCGACACAGCAATCCTTCTTGCCACAGATCGCATTGCTGTGCCATCCTGAATAAGCTGCACTACCTGAGCAACTTCTGTGGGTTGTAGACACCGCCTCATGCTACCTCTATGGTGAGAGAACTGACCAAATGCAAAAGTGACCAAAACATCAGCCAGAAAGGATGAAAACAAAGAACATGTCTGTGGTCACCACCTGCAGAAGCACTCCTTTATAGTGGTTGTCTTGCTAAGTGCCACTCATTTCTTCTCTGTTCCATTTGCACAACAGCAACATCAGTTTTGCTTCCTAACTAGACAGGATGATTTCACAGAAGTGTAGTTGACTTGGAGTTACATTGTGTTGTTTAAGTGTTCCCTTTATTTCTTTAACAGTGTATACACACACTCACTGACCACTTTATTAGGTCAGACTCTTAGTTTTACCTTGTTTTTCCATCTTATCAACTTCACTCATCAAATACATGCACTTTGTATGAACTGTTCATCAGACCACAAAATGAATAGTTCCACTATGGTTACAGCACCTGTGGTTACACCCGGTGTAACAACAACAACACCCGGGGTCACAACAGCCAGGGTCACAACAACACCGCAGTAACAACACCATGGTTACAACACCCAAGGTTACAACATCCGTGGTTACAACAATGACACCCGCAGTTACAACACCCAGGCTTACAACAATATCTGGTATTACAACACCCGCAGTACAACACCCAAAAGTAACATCCAAATTCAGGGATTCAGTCCTAACATTAACTTTGCTGTCATACAATGACTTAAGAGAAAATCTGTCACCTAATTATTTTAATTTTATTCACAAATACAGATGTTTATTAGAGAGTGTGTTCTCAAATGTGCTCTTTAGTGGAAAACTTTAGTAAATCATAAAATAGAGTGTGCCCTCTAGTGGAATACTTCAGTAAAACACAAAATCTAGTGTGCCGTCTAGTGGAATGCTTTAGTAACATACAAAATGTACTCCAGCTATTTAGTGAATTATATTTGTTGTCTGTGTGAAAGTTACGATCTCTAGCTTTCCCATCACTCTCTGCTCTCCACCACCCCCAACTGTCCCCAGCAGACATAACACTTGACTCTTAACAACACTTGACCGGGTTATTTACTGGAAAACATGATGGAGTGCAAAACCTTTTATAGACATTCCGTTTTGTCCGCTGGAAGCCCAGGGCATCTCCTCCTTGTAGAAATTGGTCCCATCAGGGGTCGCTGACGGATGCGAGGAAGCATTTAAGTATTCGTCTCTCCACTCCGCCTCGGTGCTCCATGCCATATGGTTTTTGTACCATCCAGTCAGGAGGGGTGCTATCGAAGATGCAACTTGTGTTCTCACTGTCTCATCCTCACTCTCTCTCCTGTCTTGCTGTCTTTCCTCAGCTCATGATCTCTATCTAATTTTAGTGCTTTTTCTCAAAGGAGCCTTTAATGACAAATACCATATGGCTGTGGGAACAAGAGCCTTTAGAAATGCGCATAAGCTCAGCTGCAACAATGTGCATTAGAGGCATTTTTTTTCATTAGGCTAATGTCATCTCACGCCCCTCCTCTCAGCGTCGGGTTCGAAGATGAGCGCTTACTGGAAAGGCTACGTTAATAGTGTTAATGATGTAATCCAGAGTCAACACCAGCTGACTGCCGTCGTGCTTGAGATGCTTGGTTATGATTGGTTGAAACATCTTATACTTGAGTCTGGGCTGAAATCGGAGGCATTTGTTCTAAAATATGTTTTCTGAACACGACCTATGAACCCTGTCCTTTCTTCTCAGTACGTGTCGCAATGCCTTGTGTTAGTGCACTGAGATCATTTTATGTGTACTTACTGGCAAGTGGTGACTCAGACTAAAAATGACCAACATATTTGTTGGTTACGGTTGTTACGGCTATGGTTTTAAATGCATCATCTGCTGTACACTTGTAGCCTTCTTTAAGCAGACTTAAAATTAAAGTTTTTAGTCTTACTCCTGATTATGCTTCATTTCCAAAGTAAGGACATTTTAAAATATTTAATATTAATATTTATGTGCTCTGGTACTAAGGCGTGTGAATGTTCTGGTTTTTAGTACAAAATTCTCTGTGGGGTTAAAGGCTTATGCCACTCTGCACCACTTTAAACACTGTTGTTCTCGTCCATGGAGAAGGAAAACAAAGCACCAAGGGCCACGCCTTACTTTAACAGATGTTCAAGTAATTTATTTAAAAAGCGCTTTTTACAGCAGTGCATTGACACAAAGCAACTTTACAGAGTTCTGATCCTGAACCCCTAAAGAGCAAGCCGAAGCGACAGTGGCAAGAAAAAACTCCCTGTTATGATGATAGGAAGGAACCATGAGCGGACCAAGGCTCAATGGGGGACTCATCCTCCTTGAGCAGCAGGGCAGCACCAACATTGTAGGACACCCAAGTAAAGATTGTGTAGAAATCAGGTGTCCATATTAAACAATAGTAAAAATTATGTAAACTATGTATATAAATATATTGTCTCCAACCTCCAGGACTGCAACGCTACCAGTCCAGGTTCCATCCCGCAATCGTTGTAGCCGCAATGCTCCGGCAGTATAATAGACAAGGATGGGGTGGTCCGTTAGGTGGTGCTTAGCCTTTAAATTTAATTTAAAAGGGGGGGGGGGTGTTAATCTGGGGTGTACAAGGTTTTGAGACTGTCCTAAAAATCCCAGGATGAAATTGTACACGCTGACCTTCAAAACAGCAACAACAAATTGTTCTATTGCATAAATTATAGAAATAGTCTTTTGTTGATTTAAGAAAAGCGGTTTTATTTGTTCTGCATGAAAACCATATCCTTCCTTTTATTTTGGCAGGAGTGTTGAGTGTGTCGTTGACTCTTATTGGATTACCGGATTTAGGCTTTCAGTAGTGGAAGGTCGCTCAAGGTTTAATCTCACCAACTGACTTGCAGTCTGGCGGAGGGGCGCTTTGTGCTCATAATTGCCAAATCCATAATTCAGCACTTGACCTGTCATTAATTATGATGGCCTACAGTTAATAAAAGTACGAGGTCATTGCTGTCAAAGCAATCTTTCTGCCTCCGGGTAATTACTGTCGTGAGCTGTTAATGTAACATTAGTTCAGGCAGCCGGTGACCAGCAGCAACCCCTTTCTCCGTTATATCAGGGCCACCAATCAAATTTATTTAAACAAAACTCAAGGCTGAAAGAAATATATGCAGCTCGGCACTGCTGTGAGGATTAAGTAAGATGCTTCACACTCTCATGACTGCAGGGGGTAAAAAGGAAAAAAAAAGGCAATGACAGACACCTCATGCTGCAACGCCCATGCTGTCTCTGCCCTAAAAATGCCCTTTCCACCCGACTTTGAAGTGGCAGTCCATCCAGAAAGTGCTGGCAAACAAAGCAGACACTTCTTTTTGCACTCAATGCAAAAGGAGACAGGACAGAAATGAGAGGAAAGTGAGGAATGATGTTGCTTTTTGAAGACGCCACTTTGTTCACGGATGGCGATTTTACATGCCCAGTGCCAGGCAGAGCACAAACAGAAAGCTTTAATGCACTGTTTGGGTCACAATGTACCATTAAGTACCCAAGCAGCACCTCTAAAGAGCATCCACACAATCTGCATAATGGCTAAACAATGCTGGTAAAAAAAAGAAAAACCTGTAAGGCTGCCAAGTGCATTGTGATGTTGTGTCTTTGTTTGACTAATGCAGGCTTTGTCCTGAGCACCAGCACTAAACACTATCCCCCCCTGCAGGCCAACCTGCCCCTACTGCAGCGGGAGCTGCTGCACTGCGCACGTCTGGCCAAGCAGAACCCGGCGCAGTACCTGGCACAGCACGAGCAGCTGCTCCTCGACACCAGCATCACTTCCCCCGTGGACTCGTCCGACCTTCTGCTTGACGTCAACGAGAATGGGAAGAGGAGGACGCCAGACCGGTGAGTCGAGTTTCTACCATTCTCAACAAATATTCTGTATATATCACCCGACTCCAACCCTTTACCTCAACAATCAAGAGGGTAAAGCAGGAGCTTAGAACAAATTGTATTAATGGATTTTGATTAAATCTCTGCATGCTGTTAAAAAAATTTACGCTTAAGTAAATAATTATTCATTATTACAAATTTTTTGCAAGTCTAAACTCGGAAGCATTTAGTGTCATGAAATTTAAAAAAAACACTAAAATAATTTCTACTAAACTATTTCTAAATTTACTAGAATGGATGGGGCAGTGCACTATGCAAGACACTGGCCTGGAGCTGTGATGTGTGAAAGTTGTATGTTCTCCCTTTCATATGCTTCTCAAATAGCTTGGGTTCAACCCTGATTAGGATGGCTGGCTTAAAACCTAATTGAGTGCAAACATATAATTTCTAAATGATTTAGTATTATAACAAAGGAAAGTACAATCCGAAATTACACCCTACTTTCGTTTTATACTAAACTTCAAAGCCATGAATAGGTGAGAATGTCTAGTGTGAACGTATATACAGTGTGTACACTGTTCCTGTTAAGTAAAAAAACACAAACACTGTGGCTCAGTGGTTAGAGTGTTGGGCTATTGTGGGTTTACCAATATAAGTCCTTAATCAAGACCCTTAACCTTAATTGCTGTGTTCTGACCCAAATCAAGTTGGGTACTGAGTGACATAGAGGTGAGTGGTAGCTCAGTGGTTAGAGTGCTGGACTATCAATCTGAAGGTTGGGGTTCAAATCCCAGGTCCACTGATGTTTCCATTGTGGGTCCTTGAGCAAGACCCTTAACCCTAATTGCTCCTGGGTGCTGCATCAACCCTGTGTTCTGATCCCAACCGATATTTGTAAGTCGCTTTGGATAAAAGCGTCTGCTAAATAACTAAATGTAAATGTAAAGTCACTTTGGATTAAAGTGCCATCAAAATGACCAAATGTAAATGTAATGTTAACAAGTGTGAAGAAGGTACTGCAAAATAAATCAAATAAAATAATTATGCACAACACCAAAATCCATCGTTTTTAATGAATGAAACTCAGTGGAGCTGTGATGTCATTACTAACATTGCAGGTTGTTGGTCCACGGTGCAGCTGATGTTGTTTGTATTTTTTATATTTTTCATATTTCTTACTTGCATAATAAAATACAGTTTTTCTGGTGGTGAAGTGTGTACTAAATTCAATCTAGGATATACTGTCTGTTTGTTGCAGTCAGATGCAGGTTTTAAATGTTCCATTAGCGTTAGAGTTAGCTTGCTAGCTTCACTTGCCAACATGGTATTAGCCATGCAGTATTTCTTAGATTTAGCTGGGATAGGATCACTGTACAACTGTTAAGTTAGTGCTAAGGAGTAAAATGTGGTATATATCTTACACTGAGAGGTAAGTAATGTACACTGCTCAAAAAAATAAAGGCAACTCTAAAATAACACAACCTAGATCTCAGTGAATAAAATATTTCAGTTAAAAATCTAATTTAGTATAGTGGAATTTGTTGAGAACAAAATAACATAAAAAATATAAAAATGTAAATCTAAATTATTAACCCATGGCGGTCTGGATTTGGAATCTTGCTCAAAATTAAAGTTGAATATCGAAAGACAGGCTGATCCAACTTCAGTAGAAATTCCTCAAGACAAGTTCAAATGAGGCTCAGTAGTGTGTGGGGATGCCACGTTGCCTGTATGACCTCCCTACAATACCTGGGCATGCTCCTGATGAGGTGGCGAATGTTCTCCTAAGGCCCCCTCTGTGTACTGGCCTGTATCCTGGTATCTGCTCCATGCTCTAGACACTGTGCTGACAGACACAGCAAACCTTCTTGCCACAGCTCACATTGATGTGCCATCCTGAATAAGCTGCACTACCTGAGCAACTTCTATGGTTTGTAGACACCGCCTCATGTTACCTCTATAGTGAGAGAACTGACAAAATGACCAAAACATCAGCCAGAAAGGATGAGAACAGAGAAAATGTCTGCGGTCACCACCTGCAGAAGCTCTCCCTTATAGGGGTTGTCCTGCTAAGTGCTTCTCATTTCGATATTCTATTTCTATATATATAATCTTTTGTATTTTTAAGCACTGAATATCAACTAGTAAATGGCAAAACAAAGACAAGACTATGTAATAATATTGTTCTGAAGCACCCACACTGCCAGGGGTGGATTTCGAAAAAACACCCCATGTATAACGACATCATGAGTATAAGAATCAGCCAATGCAGATTAATTCCAAAATTATCATTAATCACCACTGACATGTACAAGCAAACGAGAACACAAAAAGCAAGTCAAAAGGAGGTTACAAAGTCTTGTCTCTAATGGACATGGCTGTAAACCTCTGCCTCTTATGTTTTTGCTCATCCTTGATCTCTCAGTCTCTTCTATATCTTCAGGCTTTCCAGCCTGTGTCCACATTGGCTGGCCAGTGAGAGTTGGACCGTTAACTGCCCATTTGAATAATCAATATGACAGCCTTCTTGTTTGGGCTTTAAATCTGAATCCCTACTGCGTGGAGGTGTGTGTGTGCGTGTGTGTGTAGTCATGGCCCTCTTTAACCTTAACTAGATTAGCCCGATTATCCGGACTCTCGGCCGCCACTGTACAGACGGGATAAGTGTTCACAAAGCCCCCTCTGTGCAGCAATCGGCCAATCTGTGATTTTTATTCATATATGAGCCGTGCTAAGTGACAGTAAGTCTCTTTTTCTATCCGACCCAGAAAGAAGAATGGCTAAAAATTAATCCAATATGGCCCTAAGCAATGCTGCCGTGTGGTGTCTGGTCCTCGGGGCTTTTAAAGTGTGTGCATGTGTGTAAGAATAAAGAAATCTAGGACCCATAAAGCACTGGATCATAAGTGTCTGTCTTGAACCCTTATTTTATTATGTTCATGTCCTTATAGGTTTATCATTTGTAGGGGTAGTATACATTTACACATCCAAAGTAGATTTTTTGTTTTTTGACAAATAAAGCAAAATCAAATAAATATTACTTTAATTTTCCAAAGAACCAAAAATTATGTTAACAAAATTATTGATAACCTTTGGTTTAAAAAGTAAAATCCACAATGAGAAATAAAATATCTTAATTAACAAAACTAAATAATAAAAGATAAAAAAAGATAAGAAACATAAAGTGATCTATTTTGCCTACTGTGCTTACACACGCAGGAATTTGTCCTCCACATTTGAGCCATCCGTGCAGTGAAACACACACAAATACACACACTGGTAAAGTGAGCACACATGCTCAGAGCGGTGGGCAGCCTTTTATACGACGCCCAGAAAGCAATTGGGGTTAGGTGCCTTGCACAAGGGCACTTTAGCCATAGTACTTGGTGGGACTGGAAATCGAACCGGCGACCTTCAGGTTGCAAGGCTGTTTCCTTGCAACCTGAAACTTAAAATTTCTTTTTTTTTTATTCTTAAAAATCAAACTAATAAAATTGACCTGGATAAAAAAAAGCATGTTAAACTTGGGTGTGACCTGTAATTAGGATCTTAAAAATTGCAATTAGTCAGGACGTTTATTGATAGAGTGAAAAGCAGCCACTGTGGTGTTTATCACCATGGTGTGTACCACACTGAACATGACCCACAGAAAGTGAGAAAGAGAGTTGTCCCATGAGATTAGGAAAAAGACATGTTATAAGTTATGAGTTGTTATATAGAAGTTATAAGTTATAAACGCTATAAGACCATCTCCAAACACCTTGATGTTTCTGTGCCTACAGTTGCACATATACAGAAGTTTAAGGTTTACGAGACTGTAGCCAGTCTTACTGCATCTGGCCACCAGAGGAAAATCAATGACAAATCAAAGAGATAAAGAGACGTAAAAAACAAATAGCAAACAAAGAGTTTAAAACAACGCAAGATAGAGGCTGGAATTTCCAAAATGCATATTGACAAAGCACAAATCTGTGCTTTTAAAAATCTGTTTTTACGGGTGAGCGGGATCTAGACAGTAATTGGCTGCTCGAGATAAGATCAGACCACCCAGCCATGCTACACTATGACAAATTGTGGATTTACACATTTTAAAAAGTGGGACTGGAAAATAAAGTAATGAAAATTAAAATAGCTGATAGAAGTAAACAAACTCTCAACTCATTTTTCAAAAACAAAACACATTTCGCGCAG
>JAOUQT010025961.1:0-11604 GCA_025769995.1 Xyliphius kryptos
ATTTAGCAGACGCTTTTATCCAAAGCGACTTACAAATATCCCAACTTGGTTGGGGTCAGAACACAGGGTTGAAACAAAGCAACAAAGCATGCTAGAATACAAAGCATGTTTTCAGTTATTTTACCTTTTTACCTAAGTACATAACTCCACGTGTTCATTCATAGTTTTGATGTCTTCATTGAGAATCTACAATGTAAATAGTAGAAACAAAACACATTGAATGAGAAGGTATCCAAACTGATGATGTGATATATACCTTACACTGTGTGCATAATTATTAGGCAAATAAATATTTTGACATATGCCCATGAATTGAGGAAAATTAAGCATGAAGATGCCATTTGCCACCTTTTTTGCCATATTTCAGAGGTGCAAAGTTACTGGAGTATCAAAAAGCACTAGGGGCGCGATATTCAAGGTAAGGAAGGCTGAAAAACTGCCACCGTTAAACAAGAAACATATGATATTTCTTGGCCCAATCTTGAGATTTTATCTTAAGACTTAAGACAGATTTTTTAAAGGTTTTATGGACTGATGAAATAAGAGTGATGGGCCAGATGGATGGGCCCGAGGCTGGATCACTAAAGGGCAGAGAGCTCCACGCCAGCAAGGTGGAGGTGGGGTGGGGTACTGGTATGGGTTGGTATCATCAAAAATGAACTTGTGGGACCTTTTTGGGTTGAGTATGGAGTGAAACTGCCAGTTTTTGGAAGACACCTGGTTCAGTGGTACAGGAAGAAGTCGGCATCATTTAAGAACATGATTTTCATGACGATGCTCCATCACATGCATCCAAATATTCCATTGTGTGGCTGGCCAGTAAAGGTCTAAAATCAAAAAATAAATGACATGCCCCCCTTGTTCACCTGATCTGAACCCCATAGAGAACTTGTGGTCCCTCACAAAATGTAAAATCTACAGGGAGGGGAAACAATACACCTCTCCGAACAGTGTCTGGAAGGCTTTTGAGTGTCATTGTAAAGAAAGATGACTAAATTAGTCACTGATTTTGGTTTTGCTTTTGAATGTCAGAGATGTTCATTTCAAAATTTTGTGTTATATTGGTTTACCTGGTAAAAATACACAAGTGAGATGTTACTTTGCAACACCTTTTTTCTTTATTAATAGAACTTTACGAGTTTCTTGCAAATAGTTTGGCATCTTGTAGGCATCCTCTGATTTGTGCAGTACTCGCTGGTTACTGAAAATTAACTTTGCTTTCCCTGGATGCCTCTTCATTGGATGCCTCTGATCTACGTGGATGGTGGTATTTCTTCTGCAATGTGTTTCGGGGCAATTTTTAAAATCATTTTACATGCACGTTTCATTTAATCAATTACAGCCAAGGAGCAGCATGTATGTCATGATTTGGAGATTCAGTAAATTGTTCATTACTCTTTTATAATGTTAGAGATGTTAGTTTTGATGGACTGTGATTATTTTTCACATAACTATTCTGAATCTTTATTGGTTAAAACAGGTTTTGCTTGGACAGAAAACCAATTACCATTTGTCATTTAAAATAAAAAAATGTTTATTCATATTAATGATATTAAATCCATTTTAAATTAAGCTTGTTGAATTAACTGGCTCTTTGATGTTTTTTAGAATCAAAGTGTTGTTCCTGATGAACCTGAGGCAGAGCTTTTGATTGACACAGTAAATTGTAAGTTGTGTCACTCAAACAGGAACCCTGTTGAAATGGTGTCATTCAAATCTCACATGTACAATCACAACCTGTTCATATTGGGATCCAGCAATCCCATTAATGGCTCATCGGCGGCTAATGTAAAATCATAACATACATAAATACAGCATAAGTTAATCGTAACTGCATGCTTTGCCCAACAATGTGGACATGTAAAGCCGTTAATGAGAGCTGTGTAAGAGCCCACGTCTTACCAGTCAGAATTCCCAGTTCTGATGATGGACTCAGGTTGTGCTTTGCTGCCCTCTGATGGTCTCTTCCTCTTCTGGCTCAAATCTAAACAACTGAATGTTGTTATTAAAGGCAGAGCCTCCCACAGTCACTGCAGATTCATCCTCTTCATCTATTTGAAAAATGTCATCTGAATCTGACGAACCAGCGGAGGAAAATTCTGTCCTACTCGTCCACAGTCATCCTCGCCGTTTCATAGCTACATAATCCTCTAGTGACGTCACGCGGTAACTTCCTGGAATTTCTGAGGTGACCTCAGGTTTTTTCCATCAATTTACTTGAACTTTTTTTCGTTATTTAAGATAAACTTAGCGATTCAAATTTATATTCATGTTTACATTCTAGAAGCTAAAATTCGTTCGGTCCATTAGGGGCTTAATCTAAATCTGTTCCAGTTTATTAACTTGTTGAGCACATTTAGTATATCGCGGGTTACTTTTTTTAAATATATTTAATTTTGTATCACAGTTTTTACTATATTGTGGGATCTTGATGTGCAGCTAAATTTCTGTAAGTTTGACAGTTTCAAAAGTTTTTAATAGCATATGGTGTGTTTATACATGTGTGGAAGGGGCTTATGAAGCCTTAAACATATAAATAATATAATATTTATAGATATTATAATAGATATTTATAAGATATATAGATTTGTGAGGGATTGCTGTACATGCTCATCACTCCCACAGATTTGTTTCTGTTCTGTACCGTTGTATTCTGCGTGCGAAAGTGCGTTTTGTGACTAATACGATGCAGTGTTACTCCCCTACTACACACACGTTAAGGCCATGGTCACAAAATGCTCCACTCCACAGAGCGCCATTTATCCCATGATTCAAATCTAGGATCGCTTGCTCTACGGCAAGGATGCTAACCGCACAATCCCACCCTGCCCATGCTGTTATTACCCCAATATTCTGTAACACACAATTAATAATAAAAAACAGACAGCTTGGTCATGTGTAGCAAAAGTCTGTTCTAGCAATAAAATAAAGACATGACCTATTTTACCTTTTTTATTATGATTATCATTTAATTTGTTTATTTTTTAATATTTTTTTTAATGTCTGTTTTCTTGTGTGTTATAGCTGGAACAGCATCAGAGCATGAGAACCTGGACCCACATGGCTTCTCCTCACTTACTCATCTGCACCTGAAAGTCCAGGACATGCCCGATGAGGTCATCAGTCCAAACCCGAAGGTGAACGATACAAACCCTTAGCTGCTGGGTCCCATGGCGACAGGTTACCTGAATTTCTTTCCTTTTTTTTGTTATAATTCGTGATTTTTACGGTGATTTACAGTTGCAGCACCGCCGTCCATCATCCAGCTTGTTCATCGATGATGCAATATAATAATTATTATTATTTAATTTAATTGATTCTGCTTGCAAAGCTGTTAAGTGCTGGCATTTTTTGTGTTAAACGTTAAAATATTCTGACTGGCACTTTTTTTTGTTGACTCGGTTGAGTTTTATGTTAATGGTAAATCTGGAGATTATTAAAGCCATCACATTAAACATTTCCATATACAGAACCCCTTTTTTTAATGTTACATAACGGATGAATAAACACAACATAGATCTAAACCCTGATCTGGATTTAAATAGCTTGTAGCTGAAATCCAGAAAGTTGGGGCTCTAAAATTCAATAAACACAAATATGAAGTTCAAATTTATTAAACAGGACAAAATCTGTAGAAATATAAATGTTGAATTTCATGACACTGTTGCCAACTTAGTGACTTTTCTGCCATTTTGGAGACCCACATTTAAAGTCCATCACCACGTCCACGGTGTGTGTCTCCATTTAAAAAAACTTAACATTTAGCTAAATGACTAAAAATAGTTTTTATGTAATTTACATAAAAATACATAAAATAATGAGAGTCTACACAAAGCATTAGTCATTTGTTTATTTTTTTCATAAGTGACTGCTTGTTTAAAAAAAAAGAGTTAATTTCTTTAGAGCTCATTAGTAGTTCTAACATATTGAGGGTGGTGTTTGACTCATCTTTTCGGTTCCACAATGTTTATTTCTTAAACACGGCAACGGACTATTTTGCAAATTAGGCGATGACCTCATTTAGCGACTTTTAAAACAGAAAATAGCTACATTCTTTACTGGAAATTTGCAACAGTGATTGATGTCTGCAACACGAAAGTGGTTATGGTGGCAAGATGATGCTCACAATCTCAGGACTGATTTGTGTGTATGTCCGGCTACCGTAGAGACATTATTGGATTTTAAACGGCTGTCATAAACGTTGGTAACACTTTCAATTTGTTATTCATAATGTGTTATAAGTGCATTCAAATGTTAGAAAGAGTTATGAATATACATTTGTTAATGTACATAGATGTTCATAATCAGTTACAAATCGTTATAACAGAGTGACAAGTCTTTATTATTCAAAGTGACATGCATTATAATCTGATTCTCTGGATGTTTAGACATATAATTATGTAAGAATTATATGGAATATTTATAAAGAATATGACTTGAACCTGGGAAATCATACAATTAAATCAAGTGTTCATCTAGCTCAAAATAACTTAACATACAGCTATTAATGTCTAAACCACTGGCAAAAAAGTTGGTACACCCCTAAATGTCTAAATTGAGCACTGCTTGTAATTTTCCCTTCAAAATGTCATGTGATTATTAGTGTTACTGGGTCTTAGGTGAGCATAGGCAGCAGGT
This sequence comes from Xyliphius kryptos, assembly GCA_025769995.1. Taxonomy (NCBI): domain Eukaryota; kingdom Metazoa; phylum Chordata; class Actinopteri; order Siluriformes; family Aspredinidae; genus Xyliphius; species Xyliphius kryptos. Next base: position 4,639 of record JAOUQT010025961.1, read on the forward strand.
GTGTTCAATTTTGTGGTACATTTCTCATACTGCTTACTGAAAGTTCCAACTCGGCTCTTCATGGAAAATAACTCAGAGGATCCTAAAAGACGAATTGTTGTGAGCCAAGGCTACAAGAAAATTGACAACACCCTGAAACTGAGCTACAGCACAGTAGCCAATATCATACAGTGTTTTAAAAGAGCAGGGTCCACTTAGAACTTGGTCGTTCATAGAAGCTGAGTGCACATGCTCAGCGTCACATCCAAATGCTGTCTAAGAAAGCTAGGTGCAGGAGTGCTGTCAGCATTGCGGCAGAGATTGAAGAGGTGGGTGGTCAGCCTGTTCGTGCTCAGACCATACCCCCACCGCACACTTTGGTCTGCATGGCAGTCACGCCAGAAGAAAGGTTTTTCTAACGTCTGTACACAAGAAAGCCCGCAAACAGATTGCCTAAGACATGTTAACAAAGGGCATGGATTACTGGAACCATGTCTTATGGTCTGTTGAGACCAAAATTCAATAGTTCGGTTCAGATGGTCTCAAGCATGTGTGGCAGCAATCGGATGAGAAGTACAAAGATAAGTGTGCCATGCCGACAGTCAAGAATGGTGGTGGGAATGCCACGGTGTTGGGAGTTACATTTTATTGAGCGTCACAGACTCCAACATGTACTCTGAAGTACTGAAGTGGCAGGGCAGTGTTCCTGCATGATAATGCCCCCAATCACACCTCTAAGACGACGAGTGCTTTATTGAAGAGGCTGAGGGTAAAGGTGATGGACTGGCCAAGCATGTCTCCAGACCTAAACCCAATTGAACATCCTTGGGGGCATCCTCAAGCAGAAGGTGGTGGAGCGCAAAAAGTCTGGAATATCCGCCAGCTCCGTGACGTTGTCTTATACAGTAGGAGTGGAAAAGCATTCCCGTGGCAACCTGTGAAGCTCTGCAAAACTCCATGAACAGGAGAGTTAAGGCAGTTCTGGAAAATAATAGTGGTCACACAAAATATTGGCGCTTTAGGAACTTTCACTTCAGGGTGTACTCAATCTTGTTGCTGGTGGTTTAGACATTAATGGTTGTTTATTGAGTTACTTTGAGGGAATAAATGTACAGCTATATAAGATGCACACAGACTACTTTCCATTGTGTCAAAATATCATTGAGGTAGTGTTGTCCCATGAAAAGATATACTTACTGCAGAAATGGCAGGGGTGTAATCAGTTTTGTGATGCACTGTATAATGTCAGCAGAATCAATGAAAGGAGCTGATTTTTGTGTAATAACGTAAATTACTTAACAAGAGTTTGTTTTTAAAGTGTATAGTCAAATAAGAGTCATTAAAGGCACCGCAGTAAATAAATGCAAGAAATCCTGACCTGCATAATATTCCCTTAGTTTTTATTATATACAGGACACAGAGCTAGTATATTATTACAGTTCCATGTTGTAGTGTACATACTTTACGGATTAGATTGTTGAGCTGCGAGAGTTCAAATAATCACAACAAATACTATGAACTGAACTCAGATTAAATCCCTTCCCTGCTTAAATTACTTTTCTTTTCTGATATGTATAAAATGAGGCAGATAAGATAAATGGGAGGTTGCTGTGAACAGTGTGGGCTCAGATGGAGGACTGGAGGGTGACATTGGTGCCAGGAATCAGGTGATTGTCTTTCCCGTCGATTAAATTATCCCACTGATTAAATTCTCTGTCTAGAGCTGTAAGACAAAACAGCAGGACCGATCAAAGGACCATGATGCAATTCTGGTTTACTTACTGAGCTTAGATAAGTATCTTTAAACTTCTTTGGAACTGTCTTGATCCCTAACACAATTATTCATAATGCATTATAACATGTCGTAAGCCTTTGTTAATGTACGTAGATTTTCATAATTATATTCATAAAGTGTTCTAAGAACATGCTCTGTGGCTTTTAAACTCAAACATACTGCATACAATGCATAATAAATTACATTTTAACTGTTCATTTACTGATTATAGAGACCTGTGACAAAGCCTTATAACGTTTGTGCTTTTCCTGGAAATGACTCATAACTGTTTATAATATTTAAAGATTATTAATGATCCCAATAACACTTTCCATCAAGCATTTGTCATGAGCCTTTGTTAACGTGCGTACATGATAATTTTTATAATTATATAACACTTTGACGTAAGGCTTTATAACCCAAAGTAACAACGCATTATAACTTGAACATATTTAAACATTTAATTCTTTGGATGTTTAGACATTCTGCCTGAAAAGCATTTATAAGCTTTTATTAGGCATTATGTCTCTCTTCAAAAATGTCGTTAATGACAACACTTGACTTTATGCCTGTAAAGTGAGGTTATAAGCTTTTATAAAACAGTTATGAGCACATAGTCATTTTTAGAAAATGCACTCGGCTTTACGTTACTGGTCTCTATAATAAGTTAAGGAACAGTTCAAATATATAATTTATAATGCACTTAAATCTTGTTTTATAATATTTGTCATAAGCCTCTGTTAATATACATAGCTGTTTATCATCAAAAGTGTGACAAAATTACATAAAGCTTTACAGCACAACGTGATATAATGCATTATAATGTCAATTTTGGTTTCTTTTAATTTTTACACATTCTTACCTTAAATGATTCTATAGTCTATAATCTCCTTTATAGAGTTTATTAACCACATCACATGACTTTTTGCCTGTAAAGAGCACTTAAAGTAATTTTCAGGAAACTCACATGGCTTTTTGTCACTGGTCTCTATAACAAGGTAATGAAAAGCTCAAAAAATCATTTATAATGAATCATGTTGCTTTGGGTTATAAAGCCTTATGGCATGTTTTTCTTAACTTGCATCGTTCTTAAAAATCGCTTAAAACTAATGAGTGGTCAGTTCGCAATTTTGGTACAAACAAAGTTGGGAGCAGTGATTTAAGGTCATCAGTTGTGAAGAGATAATATTCAGGAAGACTGGAACAGTTAGTGATCTTAGACACTGGGGGGCGCCCTTTAACAAGTCGTTCAACACAAAACATTGCAGCAGTTTGTGTTGGTGAGCATGCAGGAACACCGATTCCACAGCGTTTCCGAAAGCTCTCCACAGCTTACTCTCATGAATCATTTGCATCTTTGCGATTACTATGTAGAAGCCGACTGACCACACCCAGCCAGGAGAGTCCAAGAGTGCAAAACTGTTGCATTTGTGGTTCAGAAAATGCAATTAACCTGATATGCTATTCCACACACAACCCTGTACTGTATACTTTGTATTTAAAACCTGTGTTCTCTATCAAAATTACTGTGTGTTATTTTTGCTATTCCTTTTATAAAAAATAGAACCTGATAACGTCAAAGTTGAAAGGTAGTTGTTTTTAAATGAGTAATGGCTTTGGAGTTTAAATATTTCAAATAAACATGCTATTATAGCGTGAGGTTTGGGATGATTAAAAATCTAAAATTAATATGTGGAATGAATATAGTGCGAGTTGGGACTATGGTGTCCACGTGCTTGCTTTCTTACAGGAATTTGTCAGTAGGTTTTCCAAGGACATGATAAGGAATGACTGAGTCGAGTTTCAGTTTTGTTGTTACTCGCCAAGCGCCAATCCATCCGAGGTGTTGCGTTGATGGTGATGGTGATAGAGAATACACACTCAAATGTAAGAAAACGAGAACCCATCACAGTGGGCGTTGGCGTTTATAGGTATGGAGAAGACCTTACTAATCAAACTGTATACGTAATTTGCATAATGTATTTCTTGACTGTTGAGGTTTCAATTCTTACCCAGGTGGCGCTGAAGAAACGCCAATGCAGCTCTGTTACACAGATCCAGGGCCACCTGTGGATCTATTTCACCCTTCAGCTTCAGAAGCTTTCCGAGCCAGTTACTGGTGAGAAACGTGAAATCAGGGAAGCTCTGATGCACTGCCCCCCTACAGCAAAACATCAAAGAACACAAAAAAAGAGAAAAATTAAAGTATTTTAGAATCATGGTTTAGAAATTAGCTACTTCAGGAGTACTGAGTAATATGAGGAGCTACTGGTTAGTTTCCACATATGTAGGTCAGTAAAGTTTGATATTCCACATTCGGCAGATATTAATGTTTGGAAGAGGCCTTTTCTCAGAAATAAATTTAGATTTCTTAAAATAACTAGCTGAATAGAGAAACAAATTTAAAAGCATTCATTAAAATAGTTTCTCTCCTCGTGATTTTGGGGTTAATTCACCTCAGCGTTTTCACTCTTCCACAACACGACTATTTCTTAATGTATTCTGTTAATTAACGTTTGGTGGAATGTCACTGACCTTATGGTGATGAGTTTCCGTGGAACGGTCGCAGAATCGAGCTTCTTCATAGCTACTATATTTCCAGCCCACTGAAACTTTTCAGAGTTAATAAAAAATATCGGCTGCTTCACATCTGGGAAGATCTGCTCATCGAGAGGAAACATCCACGCATCTAATGCAACACCACACCTACAACACATTATAGAAATAAGGCAATTTTACAAATTCATTCGTTCATTATCTTCCACTTAATCCTCCACGAGGGTCATGGGTGGGTTCCTCATACCCATCCAGAGGAAAATGTTTAGAGGAGAGAAACACACACGGACCCGAGGCAAACATGGAACCTCCACACAGATTGGGATTCGAACAGTGCTGAGAGAAGGACATGCCAACCACTAAGCCACCGTGCCACACAATTTATAGCAGAAAAGCCGGTGTTAAACTGACGAACAGAAATTATTGTTCTTTAATCCCACAGACCAAAAAACATGTTGGCACCCTGTCCTGTGAGAGTGAGTATGCTTTAATAAGCAACATAACTTTGTCGCTATATTAACCCAGGTTTCAGACCCTCACCTTTTGGAATCAGAACAAATCAAAGATTAACCAGGATAAATGTCAGCCCTATGCCAACTAAAAACAACAAAGGCATGCATGTTCCCATCGCATTTGAAAGTTTGAAACAGCCACTCCGACACATTCAGGCAGGTGAGGGTCTGTTAGGCGAGTGCGATACTTGGACCAGATGATTTTCATTTGTGATCTGCCATCTCATAATGATGTGTAAATCCAAAGAAGGCCTTCATCCTATTCCCAAGTCCCCAAAAATCCTTGTCCCTTGATATGACTTCCATCTCAGTCATTTTGTATGTCAAATATTTTTATGTCAACTCCAGAAACAGGTCTCCAAATCCACCGTTGTGAGAAAATGACTTCTTTGCTCACTATTTACGATGATGCAATAACTGCGGCGCATCGTGATCCATTTGCATGGTCTCAGAGAGCAACCCGTCGATGATTGGCGACCACCGCTCTAGCGACTTATTTTTTCTAAAAAAGTGACCTGCAACAAATCTAGCGACTTTTTTTTGCTGTTTTTGGAGACACACGTTCTTCAGTTTCTGCCTTCAGCGCTCAGAGAGACCCGCATCGCTCCACATGCAAACTGCCACTGTCTCCGCCCCTAATGACGAAGCGGAACATTTATATGTAAATATTTATATTTATATGTAATCATTTATATTTACATTTATATGTAAATATAAATGATTAATTCTAACAGTGTCACTCACTCAAACTCGTCCACACTGTGTTAAAAGATAAATATCTATCTAAATAACTAAAACTGATTTATATAATTGACATAAAAATAAAGAATGTAATGTGGATCTAGATAATTTCAAAAGCAAAAAACAGTTAATTTAGTAAGAGCTGTGGTCTCACACTTTTCAGACCAAGTACCATCTATGAGTTTCCTCACAGAATGGCATTAGCCAAACTACAATTAAGTGTGAGTGTATATTAAAGCAATAAGGTAGGAAAGGATGGCGTTATTGTAAATAAATTAAGGGGAAAAAGATGTTGTTAGGCATGATGCAAAGCAAAGTACAGTTACACCTCTTTCCTGTGATTTATTCACAATAGGACACATCTTGAGTGCCTTATTGCTTTTACAAAGCGCTTACAAACACACTAATAATAAAAAAAACCTAAGTTTGATTCATTAATACCTTTATTGAAAGCCAAATCGCTAATAAACTGTTTTTTCTGCATCTGTGTTTTGTAGTGAACACTGAACGCAGAGTAATGTGTTTCACCACTGTTGCTAACTCCTCAATAAGGAAAGTAGCTATTGGCTGTTCCTCAAGTTGTTTTAGGTGCTTAAATAATGTCATTACCTAACTTTCATATTTAAGGTTATAGAATGAAGGAATAATGTGGGAGAAAAAAGTGCTAAATATGTATATTATAAAAATCCTTAAATCACTTCTGTTCATTCTTTTTTCACCTTTGTAATGACTTTAATGCTTTGTCTAGACCCACATTATATAAATCATTCTACGTATCAATCATTTTCATGTAAATTACATAAATCCTGTCCTGTATTGTTAAATGTATAGTTAAGAGAATGTTATAGAGTGGAACTGCTATTCCATGTTTCTTTGTTCAGGCAGAGGTACTTTATTATTATTACTATAATTTTTTTTTTACTGTAAGTTATATAATATACATACTTTGGTTAAATGCAGGGATTTATTTTCGTGTCACACTGAATATCATTAATGCCTGTTTGTAAAAAAAAAAAAAAAAAAAAAATCATGGGTGGTCAGTCATCAAAAGTCTTCAATGACACCAAACAAATTTCTTGTTTTTAAAATAAGTCACTAGAGAATCAAAGCCACTTAATTGGCAACTATTTTTCCCCAACAAACACTGCCGTCTAGTGGCCAAATTAAAGAATTCTGTTCATAAAATGCATCAGGATTGTTTTGTATATCCATACCACTATCTGGCATGCCACAGTTTAAGCACCACAGTTCTAACATATTTAGGGTGTTTTTCTACTCACTTCAGTCCCACAATGTACTATTATGCAAATTAGATGATGACATTATTTTGCTACTACTAGAGCAGCCAATTGCCATTTTCCTTACTGAGGAGTTGGCAACAATGGAGTTATACTCCGTCACTGG
>JAOUQT010025972.1:0-11604 GCA_025769995.1 Xyliphius kryptos
TAATTTTGTAGGTGGCATGGTGGCTTAGTGGTTAGCACATTTGCCTCTCAGTGCTGGGGAGTCCCAGTTCGAATCCCAATCTGGGTGGAGTTCCCATGTCCTCCCCGTGTCCGCCTGAGTTTCCTTTGGGTTCTCAGATTTTCTCCCATAGTCCAAAAACATGGATTCCAAGTCAATTGAATGTTCTAAATTGCTCTAAACTGTCCTGGGTGTAAAACCCCCCCTTGCACCCCACATAGAGGATTAAGCGGATGGTAATGAATGAATGATATATGCTAAAGTTTCGAAGCCTTACACATTTTTGAGAAGTCAGTCCACATTCAGCCACGAGGCACAACATTCCGTCCTGAAACTTTATCGCGCAGCTCTTCAAACGTCTGTTGAAATTGTTTAAAGCCTTTATCAGCAGCGAGCTGTGAGGCAAAATACCACAATTCATTACATTTTCAAAAGGTTCAATACACCTGACAGGAGCAGGAACTCTACCACGAGGCACATAGCAGCTGACATCTGAAACAGGAAATGCTCAAAGGGATCCCGTTTTTTCGTCTCCCTATAATTAAGTTCTACCGGCCCTTTAAAATTTGCATAATTTCCTTTTAAGTTTGCGTCGGTTGTTATGCTTTATTATTCCTCTGTTTGAATTAGGAAACCAACAATACATACACGCTGATTATGAACGAGCTTTATTACAGTCTACTGAACGTTAAACAAGCCTCGGGATGTGGCATGCTTGAAATTTGGCATGTTCACCCAGCATTTAAATGACAAGAAAATCATATTGGGCGGCGGCTTAGTGGTAAGCGCATTCGACTCTTCGGATCTTTTCTCCTTCCACAGTACAAAAACATGGATTCAAGGTGAATTGGCTTTTTTGAATTCCCCTTATATAGTGTGTGCACGAGCCTTTGCCCAGTGCCCGAAATGTTCCTCCCTGCATGGGCATGGGCATGGGAACCCCCCACCCTCCAAAATGCACATTTGGTTTATTTTTTCTTAATATTTGGTCATTTTGCTGACGCTTTTATCCAAAGCGACATGCAGGTACCCCACTGGGATGGTTGGGGCCAGAACACAGGGTTGATACAGAACCCTAGAGCAATGAGAGTCAAGGACCCACAGTGGTAACTTCAGAGGACCTGGGATTCTGCAGCCAGTGGGTTCTTAGCCTTCATGTGGGATAAGCAGAATGTGGTTTATTGTGTGCATCCAACCGTAGTTGTGATGGCCAGCTTGGTTAGGAACAAACCGTCATCCCATACTGACCAGGAAACATCATTTGGTCATTTAGCAGACGCTTTTATCCAAAGCAACTTACAACTATGCACAGTGATGGATTGATGGATATACCTTGTCCTGGGTGTATCTGCCCAGCGCCTGAGATGTTCTAGACTGGATGGGCATGGGGGACCCCATCGCGACCCTAGTAGAGAAATAAGCGTAAAATGATGGATGGATGAATGGACTTACAACTATCCCAGCTGAATGGTTGGGGTCAGAATCCCTGGAGCAATGAGGGCTAAGGGTCTTGCTCAAGGACCCACACTGGTAACTTCAGTGGACCAAGGATTTGAACCCTCAACCTTCAGATTGAACACAACACTTTAACCCTGAGCCTCCACGTCCAATCAGTGCATGACTATCGTTCCCATGTGCTGTGCTTGCTGCTTTTCTGGCCCTTCTTGTCTTACGCCCATTTCTCCATTGCACATGAAGGTGTGAGATAAGAGCAGTAAATGTAGTTTTGATACTCCTCTCTGAGGGTTTCCCCCACTGGCTAAGGCAGCTCAGCTCTCATCCTTTAGGCGGCGCTCTCTAAGTGGATGAGGAAGACAAAGGCGCGGTCAGGGAAGCAATGCCAGGACCAGATTGGTAGGTGTCCTCTTTATTCTATTTGTTTTTTGTAGCTCACATTCATTCATTAGCTTATTTTTAATCCTCCATCCAGGGGAGAACATTTAAGGCACAGGGTGGATACACTCAGGACTAGAGGGCAGTGAACGAGTCGGAGTGTATTTAGGAAAGCTGGACTGAAGGTAAGAGGGGGCAGATCCAGTGACCTTCCTGTAGGTCAGAGTGCAGCAGCTAGAGGGAGCTAATGGAGTGAGAAGCGTTCTCTTAGGTTGGTTGAACATGAGTCGGGCTGCGAAGTTCTGAACCAACCGCAGAGTTCTGATTGTGAAAGTTGGGAGACCGGTGTTCTGATGTTCCTGATGTTCTACAGAGCGAATCTGCAGGAACGTCCAGTTCTCATGACCTGATCTGAAAGTTTAAGATGATCCTCAATTGAGGAACCAAGGTCCAGGTCTCCGTGAGGGCCAGAATGAGTCGTAAACGCAGGGATGAAGTCTGAGTTCTTGGTGGCTGACTGACCGTTCCAGAGACCTGCAGAGAAGGTAAAGGACTCATTTGTAATCACCTGCTGGGGAGTTAGCCTTCTGAGGAAAAGATCTTCCATGTGTCATTGGTTCAAAGATAAACGCGTCTGCTACTGCGACGTCCACTGTATCATTAATGTCCAGCGATGGTCTCCCAGCATTGAGGGATTCCAGTCGCCATGGTAACGCTTTTCCATCGTTAGGATGTCACCGGGTTAATCCGTTTTTGCACCGAGATGATCAGAGAAGATCCAAGTGTGAAACTGGAACTGGATTTATACTTTTGCCTTTATATGAACAGATTAAAATAAGAAGCAGATACGGCTGTGGATTAAGATTCAGGATTAAAATTTAGGATTAATAATCAGGATTAATATTTAGGGAATACTTTTAATGATTGATATTCAGATTTTTATCGGGATTAACAATGTGGATTAATATTTAGAATTAATTATCAAAAGTAATAATTAGGATTCATGATCAGGATTAATATTTGCGAGTAGTTATTGGAATTAATATCCAGGATTGATAGGATTAATATTCAGGATGAATTATCAGGATTAATATAGAAGATTGATTGCCAGGATTAATTATTACTATTAATATTCAGGATGAATTATCAGGATTAATATTCAGGATTAATATTCAGGATTATTAATCAGGATTGATATTCAGGATTATTAATCAGGATTGATATTCAGGATTATCAATCAGGATTGATATTCAGGATTATCAATCAGGATTGATATTCAGGATTATTTAATCAGGATTAATATTCAGGATTATTAATCAGGATTAATTATCAAAAGTAATAATTAGGATTAACATTCAGGATTAATAATCAGGATTAATTTGACCGTCTGTCCTCTCTGTGGAACCTGTAACAGACGTGAGTGTCCGTTGGACAGAATGAGACAGATGTTGCCTGATGCGTCCTCACTGCGCCGCTCTGTCCGTCGTACAGCTGGAGGAGAGAGAGAGACGGTGGTGGAGACGGAGGCAGAGCTGCAGCAGGGATTGGATTAGAAAATGAGAGAGAGAGATAATGATGCGACCGCTGTTTATAATCTCTCGGTTGTCCTCAGAGGACATCTGTCCATTACGACCGCAGACTCCTTCAGATGTCCTGAGTTTAATTACCAAACATCATAACATCTCACTCTCTCTCTCTCTTCGGTTCTTTCTTTTCTTCATTCTCTCTTTATCAGCTTTCTCTCTGTCCCTTTGTTTCTTTCCTCTCTTTATTCAGCTGTCTCACGTCTTTTCTCGATCTCTGATCATCCTCCCTCACTTTTTCCTCTTGTTTTCTCTCTCTCTCTCTCTCTCTGATTGTTTTACACTGCAATAGATGCTAGAAGGTCTCTTCTTTGATACCCTTTGAAACTTTGCCTTAGTTAAAATAAAGCGCTGTCAAAAGTCAAAGTCTCTCTCTCGCTCTCTCTCTTCATTTCTTCCTTCCTTTCTGTACTTTCTTTTTTCCTCACTCTCTTTCTTTCTTGCTCTCTTATTGTTCTAACCAAAGATAGTTTATGACAATTTCCTATTTGATATCTTCCGCTTAATCCTCCATGAGGGTCACGGTGGGCTTCCCCATGCCCATCCAGGGCAGGGACCGGGCACCAGTCCATTGTTTGGCACACTCGCTCACACACATTAATTGGAACAATTTAGAGCATTCAATTTACGGGGGTGGGCTTCCCCATGCCCATCCAGGGGAAAACGTCTCGGGTGCAGGGCACCCGGTGCCAATCCATCGCTGGGCACACACTCACTCACACACACTACATACACACACAGATAATGGGGCAATTTAGAGCAGTCAATTCACCTTGAATCCATGTTTTTGGACTGTGGGAGGAAACCGGAGAACCCGGAGGAGACCCACGCAGACAAATAACATGGAAACTCCAGCCAGATCGGGATTCGAACCGGGAATCCCCAATGCAGAGAGGAGAACCTGCTAATCACTAAGCCCCCTATTTAAAATCCTTTTTAAATATCACTACTTTCAATGTTTGAAAAGTCTCTCTTCCTACTTCCTCCCTCTCTTTCTCTACTTTCTCTCATTTCGTTCTCCTTCTCAGTCGCCCTTCTCTGCTTTTTCTCTCTCTCGCATTTTGTTCTCCCTCTCCCTCTCTTACCTTCTTCCCTCCCTTTTCTACTTTCTCTCATTTAGTTCTCCCTCTCATTTCCTCTTCTTTCTCACTTTCTTTCTTTTCTTTCCCCGTCTCTCTCACTCCCTCTCTCATTCTCACGCCCTTTTCCCACTCCTCTTTCTCTCTCGCTCTCTTTTTTTGATTTCATTGCCCTAATATTCTCTTTTGTACCTCTGTGTCGGTCTCTTTCTCTTTTCTCGTGAACGTGACTGTAATCTTAGGCGTGTGTGTGTGTGTGTGTGTGCGTGTGTGTGTTATTGCAGCGATCACTCTCCTCTCCACAGTTGGGTTGTGTGTATATTGTGATAAAGGTGATAAAGGTTCTGCAGACTGTAAGCTCTGGGTTATGAACCGTACGAGAGCCATTGGGCGCTGGGCAGACACACTCAGGACAGGGTGCCAATCTATCACTGGGCACTGCCACTTACACAAACACTCAATATACGGGGCAATTTAGTGCAGCCAATTCACCTTGAATCCATGTTTTTGGACTGTGGGAGGAAACCCACGTGGACACGGGGAGGACATGGAAACTCCACCCAGATCGAGATTCGAACCGGGAATCCCCAGCGCTGAGAGGCGAACATGCTAACCACTAAGCCAATTATTATAAAACCAATACCATATTCAGCTGACAGCGCCTCCTATAGGACCTCTGTGGGGTTTAGCGTTGTGCTGTAATTTCTTCCGTCGCTTTTGGGAGTTTTTTTTTTTCTTCCTGGTCTCGTGAAAAAAAAAAAAACGCGGTTTGCACAAGCCTGTTTAACCCGAGGGCTGTTTCCGCTAGTAGTGCGCCACCCAGTGGATGGTTTACATGGTAGCTTGCGTGACGCCCTCGGAAATTTCTTTCTATTGTGCCACTTTGCAGGTCCACCCAGGTTGGTGTTGCTATGGTGAACTATTTTAAGAACATACTCCCGGGCTACCCATGTGGTCCCTGCAGACGACCTGTTGGCGACCCCTGGTGTACACTATGTATCTGCATTCTCTGTACATTTAATAGCGTTCAGTTCTATAGTGTTCAGTGGGGTTGGACACGCCCCTGTGATGATGATTCACCGCCGAGATAGCGATGAACGTCTGACCGTTGACATCTGGAGAGGTTGTTGTCAGTCAGCGGGGCACCAGAGTTTTCCGTTGCCGAGATACCAAAATGCCATAAAAGTAAACGCCTTATTTCGAGATGGCTCCGCCCATCAGGGCAGACGTATTCACAAGTAGCGTTGCTATATAAACAGCGGAGACGGAAGGCAGGAGGGCGTGGAATAGTAACGAACTTTACGACATTCCTTGGGCAGGATGTCAGATGGGGCTCCTTGAGTTCTGTTGGATTTGGATGGACCGCTCCTTTTGGCAGTATGGTGGTTATCTTCCTCGCATCCTGAGCTTTGTCTCTGTTGCGGGGATCGGAGACAGGTCTCTCCCCCCAGCGCCACCGCGCCTCACTTCCCCCACAGCAGTTTCTGGATGCCGTTTCAGCCAGAATTGTATGGGGGGAGGGGGGGTGACTGTGTGCACAAGCTGTTGCGGAGCGAGGGAGAGAGTCCGATGAATGTTTCTCCCTCCTCCATGCACGCGGCTGCGAATCGGTCTGCCCACGAGCTCCTGACGTCATCTCTCCAGCGTAGGGCCACTTGCGGGTCATCCCGGTCCACGTGGGCTCTTCCACACTCCACGCAAAAGCGGCAGGTCCCCAGCAGTCCGGCGGCAGGTGCCTTCCGCGCCTTCCTGTTTCGCCGTGATGTTCCTTCGACGGCGGCTGGAACCTCTGTCTGCTTTGCCTTCAGTGACCGCCAGCAGCCGGCTTGCGCCCCCACTGGTAAACATACCCGTGCAGCTCGCAGTTAACGTCCTGTGCCACGTGCATCCTCATCCATCCGGGTCACAGCACCATAATGACGAGGACCTAAGACAGGAGTGCGACACACGAAACTGGCTTTATTTAGCCACCCAACACGACGACGTACAGAATCCTTAGCGTTTACATTTCTTGCGGTAGTCCTCCATCCCACCAGCTCCCTGGTCGGTCTCTCTTCCCGCGGCGTGCGATCGTCCTGCTAATAAGGCGGCACAGTCCTTAGGCAAAGCCGTTTCAGGTGCGCTAATCAACCATGATCAGCACTGCGGCTCCGCCACTCCCCCCAGCGCCACAGCGTCACAGTCTCCAAGCAGTGCCTGAACGTCCATGCCACTTCCACACGGTGACCTTTGGAAAACCCCTATATATGGGCGTGTCGAGAACCACAGAACGACAAGCAGTGAACGATGGGATCTGAGTGGAGCACCACCATCACCCACTGTGATCGTTCTCCTAATGGGTACCTGTACCAGCCTCTAATCAGGTCTAAATCATTTAGTTACCTCCCACCCCTATTTGTTGACCTTCTGTCTCACTTGGTCCTCAATCTCCTCCTCACGCACCAACTCCCCATCTGTCCTTATTTCGTCGTTCGTCCCCCCCCTCAGTCCCTCCTGCTGGTTCTAATTCTCATTTGTCGGATGGTCTGACGGGTACGAGGCAGCGGGCAGAACCGGCTTTCTCTTTTCTTTCCAGCTCTCACTTTTTTATTGTTCAGTTAGTTGTTAGTCTTATTCCTTCAGATTGCTATTCCCTCATTTCTCCCCCTGATCCTCGCGCCCTACATCTCCACTCTTGCGCCATCTCCCGTCGTACTTCTGTGTTAGTTTTGCCGCTGAGACCTGTTAATGGGCCTCTGTCTTTCTGCTTCATGCTGATATCGAAGCTGACTTTCACCTCGGCGTTCCCCCGACTCGCTCGGAAAAGTGAAAGGTTACGTTCTGCTCATTTTACACGTACGATTGAGAACATGCTAGCAAAGTTAAAGACCAATCAACTTCATGGCATTTGAAAAAGCCAATAAGACACCTGGAAAAGGTCATGATGGTCCCATGCACCGCGTGGGCATCAACCACACGAGACCGAAAAACCACCGGAGATGAGTCATAACTTCAAATGCAAACCTATACCATACCTTAGGGGGCGCTACTAACACAGGTCATTCAGCAGGTGCTTTTATCCAAAATGACAAGGATCTGGTCAGAACCCAAAGTTCTCCTTACAGCCCCCCTGGAGCAATCCGGGTTCAGGGCCTTGCCCACGTTGACCGCTTCGGTGGACTTCAGATCGCTGGCCCAGCACTTTAATCACTAAGATATAAGTACATTTTGGTAGACAGCGCTGTATATGGCGCTCTGGGAGCAGTTGCTGTTGGATGCCCTGCACCAAAGGCATTTCAGCTATCCAGGAATCGAACCGGGGCCAAACTGGTCACACCCACACAACCATCGACCTGGTTATCTTGAGTGTGTCCAGTGATGGATTGGCGCCCTGTCCTGGGTGTATCTCCCCAGCACCCGAGATGTTCTCCCCTGTATGGACATGGGGAACTCCAACGCGACCCTAGTAGAGGATTAAGCAGAAGATAATGGATGGATTCAATCGTCTCATTAAAGGTTTGTTGATAATCCCTCAACTATTCACTAGAAGAAGTAATTCCTTGTGAGGACCAATGCGTAATGAGGGACCCATTTTCCCCAAAAAGAGTACAAAAGTTAAGACATTGGAATTAAGTACACTGTTGTACAAGGTGCCACTTCTGCTGTAGTAAATGGTGGGACTGGTCACACCACTTGTTCATAAGTGTGCGTGCACCCTACACGAAAAAAAAGGGGTGCAACTATCGACCTGGTTATCTTGTGTGTCCAGCGATGGATTGGCACCCTGTCCTGGGTTTATCTCCCCAGCACCCGAGATGTTCTCCCCATATGGCCATGGGAGACCCCACCACAGCCCTAGTTTGTCCAAAGGAACGTCTGCTATAGTAATTGGTGGGACCAGGAATCGAACCGGGGACAAAGTGATCACACCACTTGGTCATGAGTGTGCGTGCACCCTACATGAAAAAAAAGGGGTGCCACCATCGACCTGGTTATCTTGCAAGTCACTAGAGGAAGCCCCTGTCCACCCCAGCTGCTCAAAACCCAACACGATACAAGAATAGTTCATTGCCTAAACAGGAGGAGGTCAGAACTTTTCTTGGCGAGTGCAAAAGCATGAAGATGCCAAAATATAATGAGGAAAAACTCTTGGGAAGGCCACAAGAACATTTGAAGGTCAAAGGATGCTTTGTACTTTGAAAGGCCAACTGACGATGAATTTAATGAAGGTCTTTTGAGGTTCTAAAAAAACACACTTGACCTGAAGAAGCCAAAATGGTGACTGGAGCGTCCAGAATTTAGCAAGCCATCAAATGCACAATGTACATGTTGATGGATGGGGTGTCCGGTGGTCTTTGCATCATTTCACTTCCCGTTTGTGGTACAAAGATGTGATGGGTGGAGCCTGTAGATGGGAAGCATGCTCGGTTAGCAGGTCTGGGATTTACGTTGCTAATGACCTCTCTCTCTTTCCCTTCTTCTGGCCTCTTTTCACCGTTATGGACAGCAAAGTAGGTGCTACCGTTTACCTGAGCAGAATTATTGGAGACCCTTCATGGTCAGATGTTTGGTAGCTCAGTGGTCAGGGTGTTGGGCCAGTAATCTAAGGGTTGTGGGTTCAAATCCCAGGTCGACTGAAGTTACCAATGTGGGTCCTTGAGCAAAACCCTTAACCCCTCGTTTCAGGGCTTCCGTATGTAACCCTATGTTCTGACCCCAACTATCAAGCGGGGGGTCTTGTACGTCGCTTTGAATAAAAGCGTCTGCTAAATGACCAAATGTTACACCCAAATGTTATGTTTCCAAACATTTGGACATTTTTTGAGTGGGGAGAAGGTGGCGACGGGCAGACCATCCATTCCGAGGCTTGTAGGTTCTGCTGCATGACCGGATCCAACTTCCGCCCACTGCTCTGGCGTGGGATGTCTGTCTGAAGCTCACGATTCAGAAACTGCAGCCTCTTCTCTTCTTCTATGTCATTAATGATCTCGCATTGGGCCCTGAGCACATCGCTGAACTGTGAACAGTGTCATTGTGCAAATGGACTCCCGATTATTTCTGTGTTTGACTTAATTAGTCTTGGAGATTGACTCTCACTCTCAGGAGGTAGATGAGGGCTGGTGCAGGATGATTGGCATTCAGCAGAGTTTCAGGATGGTGATGATTTGGGTCCTGGATGGGTGGGACGCTACGATGCCACTGCCATAGGTGGCCAAATCCCAATTTTTGCCATGATTTCACAAAGGACATTGGCACGTCCTCACCCCATCGATCTCAGGGATTCTAGTCATTCCAAGAAATGGGGAGTGGGGGAGGGGGGGTAGGCTCATAGGGGTTTTTATAGGAAGGAACCTTTTTGAACTTTGGGCGGCACGGTGGCTTAGTGGTTAGCACGCTCTCCTCTCAGTGCTGGGGATTCTCGGTTCGAATCCCGTTCTGGGTGGAGTTTCCATGTCCTCCCCGTGTCCACTTAGGTTTTCTCTGGGTTCCTCCCGCAGTCCAAAATCGTGGTATTTGAGGCAAATTGGTTGCTCTGTAGGTGGAAGGGTGGCTTAGTGGTTAGCACGTTCGCCTCTCAGTGCTGGGGATTCTCGGTTCGAATCCCGATCAGGGTGGAGTTTTCATGTCCTCCCCGTGTCCGCTTGGGTTTTCTACAGGTTCTCCGTCAGTCCAAAAACTTGGATTCCAGGTAAATTGAATTGCCCCGTATAGTTTGTGTGAGTGAGTGTGTGGGTTGGCGCCCCCATCCTGGGTGTATCTGCCCAGCGCCTTACATGTTCTCCTCTGGATGGGCATGGGGAACCCCACCACGACCCTAGTAGAGGAATAAGCGAAAGATAATGAATGGATGGATTCAATCATCACTTGAAAATTGTTATTTTATCATCGGATTCGGTGTTCCTCAAATTTTTTTTTCCAGCTATAGTGACGCCGGGGGTTTGGGGTTTGAGGATGGATGATGATTATGGAGCCAGCAGGCAGGTGGAAGGATCAAGAGGAGGTTTATGGACGTGTGGAGGACATGTAGGTGGTTGGGATGATTGAGATGGATATTCAGGACAGGGTGAGATGGACAGTAATGATCCACTGCGGCGCCCTTAGAGAGAACAGCTGGAAGAAAAAGTCGTTCTGTGTACCCAGAATGCCGTAGTACATAGTGTAGAGCATTCTGTCGGTTCTGTCAGCTGGGGGTCGAGGGGCGAGGATGAATGGGATGAAGCAAACGTAATCCCTTATATCAACGTTATTGACCCTTTCTCTCTTCTTTACAGTGCGTCTGTGAGGATGATGCCTCAGGGGTGGATGCCACCCTCCCGGTCGTCATGACGATGCCATTCAGCCCCCTCTCTAGTGACGAGGAACAGCGCAAGATGCTGGGGAACAGTCAGCACCTGTATCCAGGGGCGGAGGAAGAGGAGGAGGACGAGGAGGGCGAGGAGGAGGAGGAGTTGGATGAGGATTTTCCAGAAGACCGAGGGGAGAACGGGGAACTGAACGGGGAGGAGGAGGAGGATGAGGAAGGAGAGGTCCGGAGAGGAGGAGGGAAGGCGGATGGACGCAGGGACAAAGTCGCCTCGGCCGGACGATCCAGGCGAGGTTCCAACCCGGGACATGCGCCCAACCCCTATTCGTCAAATCCTGGCGCAGCCCACCAACCGCCAGCCAATCAGCAGCAGCAGAAAAGGCTGAGGAGGGGCTCCAGCTCCGTCCTGGACGACGCCAGCATCGCTTTAATGGTGTTCCGAATCGGAATTCCTGACATCAAACAAACGGTTGGTGTACAGACACATACTCACAGATGTTCACAGATGTTCTTCAGAGCTCCTCAGATCTGTACTGAGTTTGCTGTTTATATTCAGAATGATTTTTGGGCTGTGTCTCATTGCTCTGGATAAACTAAAGCTTAGGGCACTCAAAAAGAGCACTCATACACTGCTCAAAAACTAAAGGGAACACCAAAAAACCACATCCTGGATCTAAAGGAATGGAATATTTCAGTTAAAAATCTTTATTTAGTAGATCAAAATGTAAATGATGATCTCATGGAGGTCTGGATTTGGAATCCTACTCCAAATCAAACTCCAGGCTGATCCAACTTCAGTGGAAATTCC
>JAOUQT010025983.1:0-10000 GCA_025769995.1 Xyliphius kryptos
CCACAGCTGGCATTGATGTGCCATCCTGAATAAGCTGCACTACCTGAGCAACTTGTGTGGGTTGTAGACATCGCCTCTATGCTACTTTATTTAGAGAACAGGGTGAAGAAACCGTTTTCAATCTATAATTGTAAAATTACATATAGTGCTTCTAACTCAAGTTTCAGGCTTATGGATTTTTATAGAGCGTTATACAATAGTACATTGTCTCGAAGTAGTTTTACAGTGTTCTAATCCTGGAACCCCAAACAGCGAGTAAAGGTGACAGCGGAAAGCAAAAATATTCTGTTATTAGTTTTTAAATAAGAAATCTTGTAAGGGCCAAGGCTCAGTAAGGAACTCCTCCTCATTTATTGGCTGGGCAGCATCAACACAGCAGTACACCAATGTGTAGCTTGTGTAATGATCAAATTCTCCTTGAAATTTGATTTAGTTTAATGACAGACCTTCTCAATAAACTCAGTTGTCTTTGCATTAACATCCTAGCAGGACTGCAAAGCCACCAATCCAATAAAAACCCAATAGCAATCTATGTGTGGAGCAGAACTTATAAAATGCAGGGAGTGTGGACACGAGCTGGTGAGAGTAACTTAAATATCCCAATGCTGCTGGTACAATCAGATGTTTTTGGCAAAGTTGTAAAAATAGGATGACACTTGTGGGGAATAAATACTTATCATTTAATACAATTAAAATAAACTGCTGACATCCCTTTAGTCAGATTGAACATTTCTTATGTTGCACCTTAGCTCACATAGATTACAGGTTGCCAGACAAACACATTTTTATCTATGGGTATTTAAACACCACTAATTTATCTGTTGACAATGGAATTCTGGAGAATGAGCAAAATTACACAGAAAATTTTGTGTGATTAAAGACAATATCAAGTGGTTTGTTAGCTCAGTGGTTAGGGGCTTGGGCTATTAATCTGATTGTGGGTTCTAATCCCAGGCTCACTGATGTTACCTATGTGGGTCCTTGAGCAAGGCCCTTAACCCTTATTGCTCCAGGGGTGCTGACCCTGTGTTCCGACCCCAACCTTCAAGTTGGGATACTTGTAAGTCGCTTTGGATAAAAGTGTCTGCTAAATAACCAAATGTGAATGTAGATCAATAGATTAACCCATCCTTATAGTGAAACATGCACACACTAAGTGAAGTTAGCACACGTGGGCAGCCTCGTATACAGCACCTGGGTAGCAATTCCGGTTAGGTGCTTTTCCAACAGGCACTTTAGCCATAGTACTCGGTGTTACAGGGAATCAAATCAGTGGTTCCATAACCACAAGCCTATTGATAGTTTTATTTTTATAATAATTTTTTTCATATCATTCCATTTCTTTGTATTATTCATATTATTATTTTTTGGGTCCCGCAATGTTTGAGCTACCAATAGGATTATCTGGATCATTGAGGTATAATTATGCGATCTGGTTATAACTGATTCTGTTACCTATTTACATAATCATAGTAGATATAAAAGCTTCTTTGGGAAGAGCTCTAGATTGTGACAACACGGTATTATTCTCCTAAAGAGACTGATTTGAACCCAAAAAGCATAAATAGACAATAACTTAGTGAGTTAGTGTGTAATGCTGCGCGAAAACACTTAAAAATCAACATACACATCACCACCCCCAATCCTTGTTTACCTCTTGTTTGTAATCTGGCTGTTTATCTAGCCAATGTGTCATCATGCTTTTATTTTACTTCACATTTGTACTAAAAATGTGAATCCATCGCTCTGCATGATTGAGGATGATGTCACATTGTGGGTTTTTTTGGTGTGTTTTTGTGTTATTATATTGCTCCATAATTTTCAATGTCGGTTCAACTCTTCATGGAATCCTATTAATTTAATACATTTCATCAAAAGCACCGTGTGAACAAATGTTAAGTCCGGTAACATTTGGTGGTGCTTTTGATGGCGAGTCATTTATATTCCTTACGATCAAAATACCACACATTTCTTGTTTGTCTTGTGAATTGTGTCTGTGGTTCTCCACCGTGTGCTTCCATCACTGTTTGTGTGTGTGTGTAGGTTCTGAGTGTCTGCACTCGTTCCACTCTGCTCCCCTGTCCTTATGTCCCCCTGTCTCCCCTGCCCTGCTACTCCCCCAGAGTTACAACGACGGGCCTCAGCTTCTGGAGGATGCCATGCACATGCCGCATGATCTGGGTACTGCATCTGTTTTTATCTTCATCCTCATTGTCATATAGATCTTCATGATGCCTGTACAAAGCATTGTCAACATTACAAACCCATTTCGAAAATAACAAATAGAGCCAAAGTTGGTCATTTATTTTACATAAACTTATATTTTACAGACAACAAATGAAAAGATTTTCAGTGGTTTTAATGACAAACTGTATTGTACTTGTTTAATATGAACACAGGGCGGCACAGTGGCTTAGGGGTTAGCATGTCCGGCTCTTAGCCCGGCCGATCGTATCCCGATTCAGGTGGACTTTCCATTTTCTCTCCGTGTTCTCATGGGTTTCCTTCTGGGTTTCCTTCAACAGTTTACAAATTCAATGTGAACTGGCTGCTCTAAATTGCCACTATTATACGGTGTGTGAGTGAGTGGGGGCCCAGCGATGGATTTGCACCCTGTCCTGGGTGTATCAGCCTAGCGTCCAAAATGATATCCCCCGAGTGGGCATGGGGAACCACACCATGTCCCTAGTATAGAATTAAGCGGAAGATAATGGAAATTAAGGTGGCACGGTGGCTTAGTGGTTAGCACATTCGCCTCTCAGCGCTGGGGATTCCCAGTTCGAATCCCAATCCGGGTGGAGTTTACATGTTCTCCTCGTGTCTGTGTGGGTTTACTTTGGGTTCTCCGGTTTCCTTCCACATTCCAAAAACATGAAGGTAAATTGATTGCTCTAAATTGCCCTGTATAGTGTATGTATGTGTGAATGTGTGACTGTGTGTGCCCAGCGATGGATTGGCGCCCTGTCCTGGGTGTATCTGCCCAGCGCCCGAGACGTTATCCCCTGGATTGGCATGGGGAACCCCACTGCGACCCTCATAAAGGAATAAGCGGAAGATAATGAATGAATGAATGAATAAATATATTAGACTACCTGAATGAATAATCCTCTACTAGAGTCACAGGGGGGTTCCCCATGACCACCCAGGGAAGAACAACAAATACACCCAGGAGAGGGTGCCAATCTATCGCTGGGCACATACTCCCACAATCACAGTCTATACAGGGCAATTTAGAGCATTTAATTTACCTTGAATCCATGTTTTTGGACTGTGGGAGGAAACAGGAGAACCCAGAGGAAACCCACGCGGACACGGGGAGGACATGGAAACTCCACCCAGATCAGGATTCGAACCAGGAATCCCCAGCCCTGAGAGGCAAAGCCGCCACTTCCCTCATATATAAAAATATACATAGAACACACACAGACACACAACCAAGTTAAAATGGGGTGAGACCTCACCTTTCTGATGTTTTTTACTTAATTAATTAAATCTTTTTTTAAACGACATTTTAAAAACAGAATCTCATTCGAGGGCAGCAACAAGCGGCAACGGATTAAATCCAGGTTCTTTCAGCGTAATAATACTCAACATTTACATGCATTTAAGTTTCATTATGATAATTTGATATTTGAAGTCGGTCGCTGGAGGCCAGACCGCACGGCTCGTCACGTTAACAACACTAATGGCTGTGTTTTTAAAAAAGAAGCCACGTAGGCACTCCATCTGAAAGATTAACAGGATAAGCTCCTAAAAATGAAGGGGGGGGGGAGCAGATTCCAGAGGTGGACTTTATAAACGAGAACGTTTTTGCTTTAATGCTCTGTTTTGTAAAGAACATACTAATCTGAGGTTTTTAAAGCAGATATTCACCTGTGGTCAGGGTCAGGAGTCTTACTGTGGCAGCAGCCTGGACGAGTGAACGCTGGGATGAACGGGAGGCGGAACCAAAGACGTGGGCCGGAAGGTCTGGTTGGAGAGAGAAGCAGTGACCGGAGCTCAAGCCAAAATATAAATTGTATATAAATATAATGTTTACATGTAAATGAGGTTCATACCTGTGTGATAAACCCAGTCTCGGTTCTCAACTTGAAACAATAATGACGTCACGGCGCAATTCAGACACCTGTGGGTCCTGCAGGTATGTTCTCCAGCAAGGTTGAGCTCCAACAAGCTTCCACTCACCTTATGGCATCCGAGTAAAGAAAGACTGACAAGTGGAGAGGGGCGGGGCAAGCTTAGGGCTCAAGTGCTGGGAACCGAGCATTTCTGTGAGTAGTGGCTGATGGGCGTGGCGTTTTTGTACAGAATACATTGGAGAGATGGAGATTGGAACCTCGTATGGTTGGGGCAGGAAAAAATGAGACTCCGTGATCCCTCTCTCGCTCTACTCTAGGTTCGGATCTTTTCTCGGAACTGCACATTGGCCCTTGACACCCGGAGGTCCCTAAAGTACGTCAGTCTGCAGAACATCCTGAAACGTTCAGCTGGGGGGTGTGGCAGACAGACGGACATCACTTGGGAGGGGAGGTGGAAGCGTCTGCCTCCCGTCCTTGGCGTGTCCGCTCTGCCGCACCACTAATACCAGATGTTCCGCTAATAATCTATACGTGGCATTTAGGGAGAGGTGAGACACGGAGCGTGGAGAGAGACAGCTCATCGTGTCCCGGCAGTGACAGTGATGTCAGCTCGTGCATGTGGCTTAATAATTATTAACTAAGCTGCATAAATCCCATAAGCATCACATGCCGAATTCTGAATCGGCTGAGGTGAAACCACAACGCTGAGACCCGTATTCCTTCATTCTGAACGGCACCGAGTGTAACAAGAGACGAGAAAGATAAAAAAGAGGAATGAAAGACAGATTAGTGTCTCTCTACTACTTGAGTGTATCAGGATAGGGATTAGCGTGGCCTCAGCTGCTTCTGCCGCTCCCTCGACACAGAAGAATTACAAGTATTATCACCCAGATCGTTAAAGCCGGTCCGTAGATTACTGAACAGCTTCAATCAATTCATCACAGCATAACACACCGCCAGCCAGACCCCCTGTATGAGAACTTGATTTAATTGGCCAGTAAGTGGCAGAGAAGGGGGCATGTTATTTGATCAAATTACTGTGGGACTGGAAAAGGGGATTTGGGCTTTCCTAGATGAGAAGGAGAAGAGAGAAGGAGGAGTAGGAGAGGGAGGAGGAGGTCAGTGCAGGTCAACACTGGTGACTTCCACTAAAAGACAACGGTTAAAAAATATCAAGCACTTAGGCGATAAAGAAGGGAAGAAAAAGGTACGAAGAGAAGAAGAAGTTATATATGTAAGGGAGAGAAAGAGACGGACAGATGCAGATGAGAGGAAGGAGACAGGTTAAGATTAAAGCAAAGGACAGTAAACTGTAAGGAGAGGAAATGGAAAGTGAAGGGGCCGGTGAATGGGGCCAAACATGAAGTAGGGATAAAAAAAAAGCAGTACAGTAAAACATACTACAGTGGAAGTACGTTAGCAATGGTATAGAACAGCATAGTACTGCACAGCATTAGAATTTAAATATAGTACAGTGCAGCAGAATATGTACATAAATCTTATAACACGTAGTACAGTAGTGTACAGAATATCAGTTGAATAGTACACTAAACGTAAAGGGACCAGATAACAATCTGGTAGGGTAAAGTACAATACACTACAGTAGTATACACTGGAGTATACTAGGGTACAGTACAGCACAGTAACAGAGTACTGTACAATAACATAGCATTCAGTGTAGTGCAGTGGTGCACAGTTCTATAAAGTACAGTATAGTCGTATCAAGTATGGCACAGTAAAATAAAAGCCCTATAGAGCACTGTGCAGTAAAGTAATGTGCAGCACGGAAAGTAGTACAGTAAAGTATTGTAAAGTATTCAATAGGTCAGTACAGTAGTGTACAGATCACAGTATGATAGTATACTGTACATAAGGGATAGTACAGTAAAATAATGTATAGCGCAGTACAGCAGAGTTTGGTACTATAATAGTTTGGTACTATTGTGTACCGTTCCTTAAAGTATGTATGAGTACAGTAGCGTAGTACACAGAACTATAAAGCATGTTACAGTGTAATACTGTATAGTGCGGTACAGTAAAGTTTGCTAACCTACTGTAAAACTTTAGTACTCTTTAGTACAGTTCTGTAAAGTATCTATTAGTACTGTAGTGCAAAGTAGTATAAAGTATGGTACAGTAAAATGCTGTAAAAGTTTAGTACTGTATTGTACAGTTCTACATGGTACGTATTAGTACAGTAGTACATAGTACAATACGGTACAGTGAAATACTGTACAATGTGGTAGAGTAGAGTTGGCTAAAGTACTGTAACAGTTTAGTACTGTGCTGTACAGTTCTGTACAGTAGTACAGAGTAGTATAAAGTCTGGTACAGTACTGTAATGGTTTAGTACTGTATTGTACAGTTCCGTAAAATATGTTGGAGGTCAGTAGTACACAGTATAATACTAAACAGTCCTACAGTGTACAGTTCTGTAAAGTATGTAAGAGTACAGTATAGTAGTACATAGTACAATAAAGTATGTTACTGTGTAATACTGTATGGTGCGGTACAGTAGTGTTTGCTAAAGTACTGTAAAAGTTTAGTACTGTACTGTTCTGCAAAGTACATATTAGTACAGCCATACAGAGTAGTTTAAAGTATGGTACAGTAAAGTACTGTCACAGTTTGGAATTGTATTGTACAGTTCTGTAAAGTACATATTAGTACAGTACAGTAGTACATAGTACAACAGAGTATGATACTTTGAAATGCTGTACAACGTGGTACAGTAGAGTTGGCTAGTACAGCTGTGCAGAGTAGTATAAAGTATGGTACAGTAGAGTACTCTAAGTCAAGTACTCTATTGTAAAGTATGTTGGAGGTCAGTAGTACACAGTACAATAAAGTATGGTACAGTGAAATACTGTACAGTGCGGTACAGTATAGTTCGCTAAAGTACTGTAAAAGGTTAGTACTGTATTATACAGTGCTGCAAAGTACGTTAGTACAGTACAGTAGTATATAGTACAATAAAGTACTGATACAGTCAAGTACTGTATTGTACAGTTCCGTAAAATATGTTGGAGGTCAGTAGTACACAGTACAATAAAGTATGGTAAAGGGAAATACTAAACAGTACTATAGTGTACAGTACAGTAGTACACAGTAAATTACAGTAGAGTTTAGCAGAGTGGAATACAGTTCAGTATAGTATGAGTACAGTACAGTGGCGTACAGTGGAGGGGGATTAAGGCCAGCCGTTGCTTGTGGACTCATTCATCAGCCGCTTGGCCTCATTTCCATTCTGTTCTTCCTCGAGCTTCAGCTTCTGGTTTCCACTGATTAACGTCTCAGCGTTCCATTCACTCCCATGATCTACAGCCGGTGCTGCACACAACGAGATGATCCACCGCCAAAATCACAGCGTTTGTAAATCAAGTTAAGGCTGAAACTGCATCTGTGCTGATGGAAACATAATGAACGAAGGCCATTAACGAGCGGCGGGTGGAATCACAGCGCAGAACGCGGCACAGCAATCAGAATCTACGAGCTTCATGGCCGAAATCGAGGCAGAATGTCTGCACACGGCTCATTTAGACACTTAACGAGTCACCAAGAACCGAGATCACCAGATGATACGGAAATACAAATCTTAAGTGCGGAGTGTCGATATAAATACTGTACAATGTGTGTGTGTGTGTGTGTGTGTGTGTGTGTGTGTGTGTGTGTGAGTACGTCCAAACTCTCAGGATAATTCCTCTGAGCGTTAGTCACCGAAGCTAAAATGCTGTGCACATTAATTTTGTTTTGTCCGAGGCAGCCACCTGCACGGGACGGGAGGAAGCCATGCATCTGTAATCCTTGAAAAGAAAAAAAAAGGCGAGAGAAGAAAAACGAGCGGCCCTCGTGGGGAGGGGGCGCCAGAACCGGCGGATAAAATTAGACTCTCTGTCGCTATGCCTATTCATAATGTCATTAACATAAAGGCAATTAAATGAGTTTTTAACCCTCAACCTTTTATTGTTATTAATGAAGAGGGCTGTGCAGTGAGCTCGGACCGCTGCACCGCGGTAATTATCTCCTCAGCGCGGAACATACGGCTTAAATGGGGAATCCGAAACAAATGATTGGGTCTGGGGATGTGTTTGGGGGGAAGGGGGATCGGAGGCCACAGCCAAGCCGGACAGAACAAAACAGGCAAACAATGGACATGTTAATTATTCGGTTGGAGGGTGGGGTGGGGGGGTGGGGTTAAGCTAAACACTGGCTGCGTCCGAAATGCCCTAATAAACTAAACTGCGTGTTCTTGTACAGACCTGTACTGTGTAGTGCCCCCTCCCATAACCGCACACATTACACACAGCGCAACGTCTGGCAGGTGCGTTAATTAACTTTAATTTGCGTCCACTGCCCTCGGTTCCCCATTCATCTACACCCCCGCCACAGAGAGTTTGTGGTAAAAACGCTACCTGGAGGTGATGCAGCCGACGTTTGAGATAAGCGGTACAAGGTACGAGGTAAGCGGTCACCCCCATACCCCCCTGACGGTAAAAGCGCCACAGTTTATTAAAAATCCTTATTTTGTGGTTTTATTTACACTTTAAGAATTGACTTCCTGCTTTTTATTTCAGCTTGAGCATGACACTTTAGTAGAATTATGGAATGGCACTGTGTGCGCCGGACGATTGGCTTCCTATTCAGTAAGTCTTCCCGGGGAATTAATACCTTCTAACTGATACCTACTACGTATTTGGACATACTTATCGTTGTAGAGAGAGTTTGATTCAATTTAGTGAATCGATTCTTTTGAACTGTTCAAGAACCAGAAGGGAGTTATTTCTTTTGTAAACTTCTTGTTCACTTCCTAACCCAATGGTCACTTTGGCTTAAATGAAATGAGTCCGTTGTACTGAACTGGAAAGAGTCATTTGACATGAACGACTCCATTGGGAATGAGTGGATTCTACAGTGCTGGGAACAACATTCCCGGAAAAGTAACCAGAATGGAAACTGATTATTCTTCAGTGTTTAGGCTTCGATAAATTACGTATTTTGCCGAAATCTCAAACCCTGACGCACAAAGCGACTCAAAACAATAACTACAACTAAATAAGTGGCAATATCCACGAAAACAACCAAAACGGTAACAAGTCTGTGTCTTTCTGCCATTTAACGCACTTTACTCTCACCACCTCAGCAAATCAGGTAAGATCAGTGATTATAAAGGGTTGCCAGGTCCCTCACTTTCTCATAATAAACATCCATTCATTATCTTCTGCTTATTCTGCTACTAGGTTCGTGGTGCCCATCCAGGGGAGAACATTTCAGGCGCAGGGCAGATCCAATCCATCACGGGGCACTCACTCACTATACAGGGCAATTTTGAGCATTTCGTTTACCTTGAATCCGTTTTTGGACTGTGGGAGGAAACCCAGAGGAAACCCACACGGACACAGGGAGGACACGGAAACTTCACCCAGATCGGGATTCGAACCGAGAATCCCCAGCACTGAGAGGCGAACGTACCACCCTCATAATAAACAGGGAATTAAATTTTAATTAGTGCTTGAGTTTGATTTGATTGAACAGTTAACGACTCACTACGGTGAAATCTGTTTTACTGCACATTACTGTCTTTATGGTTCAGTGTCAGTAATAAACAATCAGAGCAACACTTCAAAATTCATTACACCCCTCTGGTATCAGGTGAAACGGCCCCGACGCCCCAAACCGACAGCGACCCAGTGTTTAAAATGATGCTGGGTGATGGGGCACTGATGCTGCCGCTGTATCTTCTATCGTGTGGAGGGCGCAGAACATTGTACGTGGTTTTGAGGAGCAGTGCAGGCTGTCTCCA
This sequence comes from Xyliphius kryptos, assembly GCA_025769995.1. NCBI lineage: Eukaryota > Metazoa > Chordata > Actinopteri > Siluriformes > Aspredinidae > Xyliphius > Xyliphius kryptos. The sequence goes on from JAOUQT010025983.1 coordinate 9,880, forward strand.
GAAAATGGTTCACGTCATGAAATATTTACAGAACTTTCACTTTGAAGGTACAAACCGGACGAGGGAACGGCGCATGACACGGATGATAAACCGTTTCTCCTCTAGTGCCGAAATATGACAC
>JAOUQT010025993.1:0-11603 GCA_025769995.1 Xyliphius kryptos
ACAATACTTAGTTCAGGTTTCTTGGTTGAAAAATAGCTACAGTTTCATAAAACTCGACCGCTGCTGCTGCTGCTGCTGCTACACGCCGAACGCGCTTGCAGGAACTGACGTCACAACTGGCGGGAAATTCGAAACCAGACTGCCAGTGGGACAGAGTTTCTACTCATGTTAATGTTCTTAAACTGACAAAAAATATTTTCTAATTAATAAATATGTTTTGCTGCACCCTGTCCTGGGTCCTGCCCAGCTCCTGACACATTCTCCCCTATGGGCTTGGGGAACCCCACCGTGACCCTAGTAGAGGATTAAGTGGAACAGAATGAATGAATAAATATGTTTCACTCTTGTTTTATTTACTATAATGTTTTGTTATCATGTACACAGATAAAACTTAGGGTAATAAGTTGTGTATGATCGTGTTTGTATGCGTCTTATTGGACTATTAAGCTGCCTGTGTGTTTTCCAGGCTTTGCTAGTTAGACAATTAAAATTTTTAGACAATTGTAAATTTTTCTTTAAAAACTTTCAGAACTTATTAATAAAGGAAAATTAATCTTTTCTAAGGAACAGGGGCCAAACATTTATTGTTCCATGGTATTTTTATGCTACTGCTGTTATCAATGATCCAAACTTGCAGTAAAACTACAAACCTCTCTAATAGTAAATTGGTATAAATTATTTATACTGTATATACAAAGAAACTGGGGCTGAGTAACTATGGCTCTTAAATATGGAAATCAATTTTAGAAACTTTCAAATATTACAAACTAGAACTTAAATGAAAAGACTTACAGAAAAATAAGCAACCTCAAGCATGTCTTATTTCCACAAGATGGTGCCTTTCATCACTTTTAATTTGATGATTATGAGGGTTTTTAGCTTGCTTTTTGATCTACCAGCTCATTAGGCCTCATGAATCACACTTCCAGGGTGATACAAGGTTTTTCTCAGTTCTCATTACAAGATGAATTTCTGCAGTATGAGAACTTCTGCGTAGATTAATCCTTTAGATTATGAAACCAGGTAAGAAAGAATGAATCATCCTGGAATGAATCATGTTTTTCACCAAATTAATAGAGAAGATAAGCAAGAAGGGTTTCGGATTTTAGATTTTTATATATAAATGTAAAGCTGGACATGTGCTAATATAAAGCTTAATGTGAAGTTAGCGCTCAATTATTAGGAATCATCCTTAACCTTAAAAAATAAGTTTTTTATGCAACAAAATAGCAGTTGTTAAGTTTATATACACAGTTAAATAATTGCTTTATTAATTTTGCAATGTGGTATTGCTGCTGAAGTCATAATTTAAGTGATGGACTAAGTCTTAGACTAAGACTAACTACTTGCTTGCATAAAACTACATCGCCTCACAACTATAAATCTATTATAAGAATGTGTCTTGATTATTATTAGCGTATGGTCTGTTTTTTTTCCCAGCTTTTCACAATTGATGGTGACCTGATATTTGACTTGTACTATAAATGAGTGAGGTTGACCTGGTCTGATGTCATTTAATATGATTCAATGTGTCTCAGCAGTAACGATCAATTTAAATGAAATAATAACTACATTGGATTATGGAATAACCTTCACTTCATAAAACAACAATAGAACAGAATTTTATTTGAAAAGGCTTTCATGGCTTTTTATTATTGAACTAATCTAATTTAACTGTCAACTATTAGTCTGGGCATTCAGTGGCACAGTTGCACAGTGGGTAGCACTATTAACTCTCAGCAAAGAGATCCTGAGCAGGGTCTGAAGGTTTTCATAAATTATGTTATAAATGTGTCCAAAGATGTAAGTCAGGTGAACTGGAAATGAATTCTAGCAGTAAAGTTGTGTGTTAGTTCCTTGTTCGCTGTGATTGACTAGCAATAGATACATAGTATTTCTCTAACTTTCATCAAGGATGGCCCAAAGTATGGAAAAAAAAAAAAAAAAAAGAAAAAATAAGTAAATTCACCCTCAGGTAGAGACAATTGTCTTATTTTTTTAAAATATGTTTCCATTTTTACTGTCTGAATGATTTGTAGTTTGTATAACAATAAAACATGAATCATTTGCAATTGTATGTGTGGGAGTGTGCTTTTTTATATGCTTGTAATTGTGTATGTGGTTAAAAAAATCTGAAAGTCTGCGTCAATGCCAATAAATGTTGACGTAAATGAAGTTTATATATGGTGGGATTATAACAGTTTTATATATAACACATAATATTAAAATTATTCATAAAAATACTCATAGTAGGCTACATTCTACAGGTGCCAGTACTATAATATAGTCGTTTGGGTTCTGATTTTACACACTAAATATTGTTTGATATGAATTGCATGAGAATTTATTAGGAATTTTAAAAAGTTCAGCCATAGCTCTTACACTGTATTTGTATCGGCGGTCAATTATTGTTTCCAAAACTGGGTGTATTAAACATCAATGCTGAGATATTGTTGCATTTTCTGGAGAGACGTGTAATTTTACTCATACATTTTAAACATCCGGCTACCATGGCCTGCCACTTTTTTGTTTACTTTTGTTTTAAAAAATGAGGAGGTAAAGTAAAACCGTGCCCTTTAAAAAAATATATATATACAATTTAGACACAATCAGATTTGGGTAGAGAGATTCAGAGCAACTACACAAAATGTGCAGGAGGAATAGTCAGAGAAATAGGTCGTTGGAAATATAGAGACAGACGGACATCATGGAAGTGAGTGTGAGACACAGGGAATTGAGACACCTGTATCCACAAGCAGAGCACCATCAGGTGCTTGTGTTTAAAAGTAATACGTAATATGTAAACATAAGATATGTTATATTTACATGATAAACTGTAAAAATCAGCAAATGCTGGGACGATCCAACAGTACAGTCAATTGACAGCTCGTTGGCTGCTTGTTACAATATCCACCTCTGCCTTGAATATTCAAAATGTGTTGCTGCATGCTGTTGAGAAAAAAAAAACAATACATTTTTAAGCAAAAGCATAAAATGTTCACTCATTGTTAATCTTTTTTTGTTTGAAACGTTAAACCCAGAATGTAGTACAATTCTAATAAAAACTGCAGAAATAAATTGTTTATTTTGACTTGACATTTTCTTTGTTAGTGCTCAAAATACATATCATTTGGAATGTTATTTACCCCTGTAAAGTGGTATTTTCCCCTGAATTATGGGTTCTCCTGGTGATATGTAAGATCCACAGCTCGCACTTATCACTAATCGCGATCAGTTGGCTCACCGGCTCCCGGTGAGGGGGCGAGGCACATCACCGGCGTATTAACCGAGCACACTATTTAAGGCGCACTCGAGCTGACGCTTATCGCGTTGCTTTAATGTTGTTAACTTGTTTTTAAGTAGGAGTTCGCTGTTTAGGCTTATCTGGAGATCACTAAGACTGTCTTCTTTACAGCCATAGTTGTGAGACCTTCCTGACAGTGGACCAAGTGTTATTTTTATCCTGTGGAGGGGACACCATGACAGAAAGCACCCAAAGCTCTCCTTCTGACATTCGGACGACTGGGAGAATTGCACCAGGAATTCCTAAACATGTCTACCCCTATGCACGCCATTCTGTCTCGTCAGGAGTCGCAGGAACAGGCAATGTAGACACTTCGGATCCAGGCATCGGAAGGAGCTACACCTCCGATTGCCGATTGTCCCATCGGCGACCAGGTCAGGTGCGTCCGGCTCTTTTCATCTCACTTAGCCTGAAAGGTATGAGGGCGATCCGGAGACATGCGCGACATTCCTTTTCCACTGTGAGTTGTACTTGGCCAACAGATCGCCCATGTCTGACGCTCAGCGGATTATTTTCATTATGTCTTGTCTGATCGGCCAGGCAGGTGACTGGGCCGCCGCACTGTGGGAGGCCAGGACTATCGAGAGACAGGACTATTACCGGTTTCTGAATCTTTTCCACAATACTTTCGATCACTCGCGGCACTGAAGGCCGCGTGGGGAGCTGTTGCACAAACTACAGCAGGGAGATCGTCCAGTGTCCAGTTATGTGCTTGACTTCCGCACGTTTTCCGCCCGAGCAGGTTGGAACGAACCGGCACTGATTGCCACATTCCGGGCGGGATTATGTCCTGACATCCGTAGGGACTTGGCGTGTTATGGTTTGCAGATGTCGTTCGAGACCCTCATCTTCACCTCCATCAACCTGTGCCAACTCCGCAACAGTCGCACTACAGGCACAGAGCATTGATCCAGTGCTCTCATTGACTCTGGAGTGAAGGGGAACTTGTTAGATAAGGTCCTCGCAGAGAAATGGGGGGTACTTAGTTATCCGCTACCGTATGTGGTGGCTCATCTGCAGAGTGGACGGAAATCCAGTTAATCAGGGGAAGGTTATGCATTACACTGAACTTTTCAAGATCCAAGTTAGTGCATTGCATATTGAACTAATTTCATTTTTATAATTTCATTTTCTCCCAGCTTCATCATTATCCTGGGGTTACCCTGGTTGCAGTGGCATGATCCCCTCATCTCCTGGTCTGGGCATGGTATTCTGCAATGGTCTAAGTACTGTCACACTAACTGTTTAACCACCCCCGTTAGGGAAAAGTTGCGTTCGCTCTTTAGGGCGTCTGGCCACTCCTGGGAAGGTTCACCACTGTTCAATGTCTTTGCCATTTATGGATAATGGCTCTCACTGTGGTTAGTTGGATTCCCAAAGCTTTGGAAATTGCTTTTTAACCCTTTTCAGACTGATCTCAATTACTATTTTTCTCAATTGTTCCTGAATTTCTTTGAGTGGACTTTACTTTGTCAGGCAGGTTCTATTTGAGTGATGTCTTGATTGAGAACAGGTGTGGCAATAATTAGGCCTAGGTGTGGCTAGAGACAATCTACTCAAGTGTGATAAACCACCGTTATAGTATGTTTTAACAAGGGGGGGGGGGGGGCAATCAACAGGGTCATGAAGCTTTGGATCTTTTTTCTCCCTTAATAATAAACACCTTCACTTACAAAATGCACTTATGTTGTACAAAATGCACTTATGGGTAATTTGAAATTGTGCTTGCTATGAGGTGTTTGAGTTTCACAGCTTCTGTTATGAATATCAGTCTGCTTGTTCTGCACTTAATGCTTACTGTAAAACTAACAGCGTGTTACTACATGTGGGGGGGGGGGGTGGTCTTATCCAGGGTAGAACATCTCGGGCACTTTTTCGGTGTAACAGTTAGATTAGTCAAGAAGTTAACAAGCTAACAGTTTGTTTAAAGCAACTTATCATAAGCTTACTGTTAACCGCTGATTGTGTGATTTAAATGATTATAGTTAGCTGACCACACATCAGGTACTTATAATTATTTGCTGCTTAAAAAACACACAATATTTTTAACTTTAAAAATATACAACTTGATCTGGCTTTGGTACACACGCTATGACACATATCATGTACGTTTACTAGTTTAAGGTGTCGTAAGAAAATAATGCTCCTCGAATTGCAGTCCTGAATTTAAAGTTTAAGGTAACAGCCTCATCTAATTAAAATTAGCATATTTCTAACTTAGTAAAATAAGTTATATTACAGATGGCATGGTGTCTTAGTGGCATACTGATTAACATTCAGCTCTCAGCGCTGGGGATTCAGGTTCAATTCCCGATCTGAATAGAGTTTCCATGTTCTCCTTGTATCTGTGTGGGTTTTCCCCAGTTTCCTCCCACAGTCCAAAACCATGAATTTACGGTAAATTGGCTGCTTTAAGTTGCCCCAAATTGTGAGTGTCTGTGTGAGTGAGTGTGTGCCCAGCAATTGATTGGAATGGATGTCCTGGGTGTATCTGCCCAGCACCTGTAACTTTTCCCCATGAATAGGCATGGGGAACAACATTACAACCCTATTCCCTAGTACAGGATTAAGCAAACGATAAAGCAATCATATCTGGCACATATTTTTTTTTAAACTGTAATGGATCATATCTGAATCTCACTATCTGCCACACACTTGGAGGTAATTTAATGACTATAATGTATCTGTAGAATCATCATTATAAGCATCATAATAACTCTTCATAAGGCCACATATTTAGCATACATACATAAATTTACAAATAAAGATTTTGAATAGGAACTGCAGTGCACTTGAGATAAAATGATGGATATGGATGATAAAAAGGTATTTATGACATGAGTAAAAGATTCCTTTTTTCACCTTCACTCGTATTGTGAATTCAGTTTTTATTTGGATACAAAACAATAAGTTTCTCAGGGCCATTTATAATTTGTAATAATTTATTTTTTTTGTTTAAACATATTGCAGCGTATCAGGTCACTGAATAAAAGATAAAAAGCATTTGTTCATTCATTATCGCTGGGTACACACAGACTCTGCAGGGCAATTTAGAGCATTCAGCTGTAATCCATGTTTTTGGGATGTAGGAGAAAACCCACGCAGACACGGGGAGAACATGGAAACTCCACCCAGATTGGGAATCGAACCAGAAATTCCCAGCGCTGAGAAGCAAATGTGCTAATCACTAAGTGCAATGTGCAATTAATGAAGATTGGCCACCAGGCTGGTCCAATTTAGCCATGAAACATCCCACACTAAAATACAGGTGTTTCAGTTTCATTGTCCAACCCCTGTATGTATATATATAAACAATAAAAAAAACTTTAATCGCAGTAAAACGTGAATAAAGACAATAAAAGTAAGAATTGGTAATAGTAGTCTATTTTTAATAGTTTATTAATAGAATTTTTATTACAAAATAGGTATAAACATTAGAATAGACTTTAGAATAAAATTTTGCCAAGTTATCATATGAAATACAGAATATTTTACATGTCTCTTACTTCTGTGTTACCCACTGTCTCTAAAGAGGTGGAGTGCTAATATGTACTGAGCCTGGAGGGCAGCGATGTGCCCTCCCCCAGTAAAATTTTATCATTGTTCCAATTCTGTGAGTGATTGATAATTTGGAATCAGCTAATTAAATCTGTTTGAAAAGTTCTCTTTAATTATTTTAAATTTTGGGCAGTGAAGAAGGAAGTGCATTTCTATATCCACCTCTCCGCTTTCACACTGACCACAGCGTCTCTCCTCGCTTGGTACCTGCCCGTCTCTACAGCCAGGCTGTGGTCACTGAGGTGGTACTTGGTCAGGATCCGTCTCAACTGTGGGTCTCTGACACTCGTGAGATTTGGTTCTAGTTCTCACTTTTTATTTTGCACAGGCATTCTAGACGACTGTAAGCCTGGATTTGGTTCTCCCAGTGTTCTAGATACTTGTTTTTTACTGATGGTGATGAGCTGGTTGGTGTTTAGGTGGAGTTGTGAGTTAGAACCTGTTTGATGGTCAGAGAGTCTAAGGACCAGCTGGCTGGGGGGACTCTGTTCGGCGTCTGTTCTTGGCTTTGTAATGCTTTACATTTTTGGGTTTCTGTTGGACTTGTCTGGACTTTGCATCCAGAAATGCAAAGATCTTTTTTGAATGTGTATAATTTGGGGGAAACTAATTCTGCTCTGCAGGCGATAAGGGATTTTTCTTTGTACGTTTGGAATCATTCTGCAGAATTCTGCGTGCAGGACCTCTGCTGGATGTTTGTCCCATTTGGTGTAGCTGTGATCAGTGAGTGGACCCCAGACCTCTTTCCCATACAGCGCTATAGGTTGGATTTCACTGTCAAATAATTTACACCTGATTGAAATAGGAAGGTCAATGTTGTAAATTTTTTCCTGATTGCATACACAGCTCTGCAGGCTTTCTCCTTTTGTGCATTCACTGTCATGCTGAAGCTAACAGATGCAGAGCATTGTGTGTTCCAGTGCGGTACTGTCCAGAGTGAACTGGTACCAATGTTCTTGACACCTAGGCTTTTTCTGAAATATCATTATGTTTGTTTTGTTTAGATTTAGTGCCTTGGAACAGTTCTGGCAGACTGTTCCAGCTGTACTTCTAACTAATTAACATACATATTCAAGAGTGTTGGACTCAGACTACAGCCCTGTTTCACTCATCTGCTCTAAGTGAAAAATTATGTTCATTTGTCTCTAATTCTTACATCACATTTGATTCCTGAATACATTGATCTGATGATATCTTACACGTTACCCCGATTCGACTGTGCAGCAGGATATAGTACAGCCCATCATGCCAAATCAAATCAAACGCATTTCAAAAGTTCTCAAAACAAGCACATTTTTTTCCATTTTTAGTTTTGTGTACGTGCTTGTTAATCAGGGTGTACAAAGTGTAGATATGGTCAGTGGTTCTATGGTTTGGAGGAAAGCCGATGTAATTTTTACTCAGGACACCGTATTCATTAAGAAAAGAAAGAATTCACTTATTTAAAATGCTGTTAAACACTTTCCCCAGATTCTGCTCACACAGATGCCTCTGAAATTGTTAGTGTCTAACAATTTTTTGTCTCCACTCTTAGGGAGTGGGGAAAGAAGTCCTCGGCACCAGATGTCGGGAAAACAGCTCAGGATGAGTAGTTTGAGCACTGCCCTCTGTAGCTCAGGAGTGCAGCTTTTAAGCGTCTCAGTTCTGATGCTAAGGCTTTTTTAGATTTTAGGGATTTGAGCTGTTCAATTTCTTCAATTTCTTAAAGTGTTTTGTTTGTATGGTTAAGTTTTTTCGTTTTAACTAATTGTTTATATTGTTTTTAGACCTTCACAGTATTTTTGTCTTAAATCTGAATCGTCAGGTTGTCTCTGTTTTAAGTTTGATAATCTTCTTATCTCTGTGTGGGTTATTTAATTCTTATTTTTTAAAATAGTTTTCTTTTGCTGCCCATTGTTGTTAAAAGTAAAAGGTCTCTCTCTCCCTCTCTTGCTCAGGTTGTGAAGCTTATTCAGGATGGCACATCAATGCAAGCTGTGGCAAGAAGGTTTTCCACTGCAGTTGGATCAGCCTGTCATTTGATTTTCCAGTTTGATTTTGAGTATGATTCCAAACTTCCAGGAATAATTTTGATTTACACTTCATTTTTATGTTATTTTGTTCTTAACACATTCCACTATTTAGTAAATAAAGATTTTCAACTGAAATGTTTTATTCATTAAGATCTAGGTTGTGTTATTTTAGAGTTTATATATATCAGTCCCTGACATGTCTTGTTGCTTATCCAAGTTGAAGGAAGAACAAATAATAACTTAACAGGAAGTTATGTCTAGATTATGCTTATTATGCCAAAAGAAAGTTTTGTATCATTTATTGATTTTAATTATTTAATTAGAACAGAAAGGTCAGATTTTGCTTGGACAAAAGTCTTGTCGTAAACAAATATAATGTTGAAATACACTAACATGCTGCAATAACATTAGAACATAAATTTTTGGTGCCTTGGAAAAAATATTTCATACCCTGTTTGACTTCCATAAGCTTGGAGGACTGCATCCATACATCTTGGCAATGACTCAAATACTGTAACTTATTAATAAAGCCATAGCCTGGGATGGCCTAATCCTGGAGCACCTTGACGTTCCTTGCTTTCAGGAACTTTGACATGATGGTCCTGTAAAGGTTACTGCTAGAGCACAGTGCAGAATGATCAATGAGATGAGGAAGTATCCTAGAGTGTCAACCAAAGATTTATAAAAATCTCTGGAACATGCTAACATTTTTGTTAACAAATCTACAATATGTAAATTATTAAACAAGAATAAAGTTCATGCGAGGGTACCATTGCCAAAGCCATTGCTGTCCAAACAAACAAAACAACAAAAAAAAACACATTACTGCATGTTTGACGTTTGCGAAAGAGCAACTGTATGTTCCATAATACTGCTGGCAAAATATCCAATAGACAGATTAAACCAAAATTAAGTTGTATGTAAGGAACACACAGCGCTATGTGTGGAGAAAAAAAAATGCACAGCACACCATCATCAGATCCTCATCCCAACTGTGAAATATGGTGAAGGTGGCATCATAGTACCTTTGCTGCCTCAGGGCCTGGATGAATTGCCGTCATCAACGGGAAAAGGATTTCCCAGTTTACCAAGACATTTTAAAGGAAAACCTAAGACCATTTGCCCACCAACTGAAGCTCAACAGAGGATGGATGATGCAACAGGACAACGACCCAAAACATAGAAGTAAATCAACAACCAAATGGCTTCAGAAAAAAAATACGCCTTCTGGAGTCGTGACCACAACCCAATTGAGATGCTATGGCATGACCTCAAGATTCACACCAGATATCCCAAGAATATTGCTGAACTGAAATATATGCAGGTCTGATCTGCAACTACAGGAAACGTTTGGTTGAAGTTATTGCTGCCAAAGGAGAGTCAAACAGTTATTAAATGCAAAGGTTCACATATTTTCCAACCTCCACTGTGATTGTGTGCATGTTGTGTTCAATAAAACCATGCAAACATACTTTTTGGTGTGGTATTTGTTTAAACAGACATTGTGTGTGTCTATTGTTGTGACTTAGATGAAGATCAGAACACATTTCATGACCAATTTACTTTTTCTTGCAACTTGTTTGTGTGTGTTACTTTTTTAAGGCTGGAATATAAATCTTTTGCTGGTTGATTAATTGCTAAGCTCTGATTGGCTGATACGTAAACGTGGGTGTAGAGTAACGACGCGTTAAAGCAGAGCTTCTCCAGCAGCATGCACAGCGGAAGAGCGCGTGCGGGCTGCTTAAACTAAGAGATATTACAAGCAATGTTTACCTGACTGATGCACAGAGGTTCTGTCCTGCTAAAGCTCAAAATAAAACGCTTAAAGGCAACTGAGTCCAGTGGCCACTATGGATTTAGACCATAGACTGCTCGTGCTGCTCTTGACGTGTTCGCTGGGACCGGTGAGTTCGCAAGGATGATCCGATTATCTCTAATAGACTATTTACATAGTATGACTTGATTGCTCAAATTTAAAGTGATTTCTCTTATTTTCTGATTAGTAGATATGTTAAAATAATACTTGTTATATTAACAATAGCTACATTTGCAAAGTCTGTACCTAAAAGACATTATATATATATATACTGCTTTAATGTCATTACATTTATATATAATCTCATATGATACCATGTTTATATAATGTATTTGATATGCTGCTATATTTATATTTCATATTCATTTACTGCCATGTGTATATATTAAAATTGTATACCTATATATCGATAGGATTCTACATTGTATATTCTATATTTATATCTTATTTCTACATTTTTAAATCTTAGTTTTAATTTAAAACAATAGTGTAAATGTGGGTCCGTTACAAATTTTTTTCCCATGTACCACATGCAATGAAAATAATAATGAAGTCTCCTTGAATACAGGGGTAGGGCATATTTGGTAACTCCATAGAAATAAAGATTATATTTAATATAATTACAGCAAATATTACTATTTTTTAAATCAAGTAAAAAGACAGTTGAAGGAGTTTTATGAATTGTATAGTAAAAGTATCACATTTATTGGTGTATGTATACACAAAAGGGAAATTATATGGTAGGTATTGACGCTAGCATTTTACACATAACCATTTACAATAAACAGATGTACAATATATGGGATGTGCGAGATAATCATTTTGCGCTTCATTTTGATCATTTTTATTTTTTTTCCCCTCAACGCATTCCATTTTTAGAACATTGTAGGTAGGTGTGAGTGTGTGTTATTTA
>JAOUQT010026002.1:0-11603 GCA_025769995.1 Xyliphius kryptos
GATGAGAACAGAGAAAAGGTGTGTGGTCACCACCTGCAGAAGCACTCCTTTATAAGGGGGTCTTGCTAAGTGCCTCTCTTTTCTACCTGTTGTCTGTTCCATTCACACAACAGCAAGTGAAATTGATTTACAATCAGTGTTGCTTCTTAACTGGACAGGTGGATTTTACACAAGTGTGGTTGATTTGGAGTTACATTGTGTTGTTTAAGTGTTTGAGCAGTGTACATTGATTGAAACAGAAAGGTTTCTCTAATAGGTTCCACTGTATAAGGTGCAATTTAGAGCAGTCAGTTCACCTTGACTTCATGTTTTTGAACTGAGGGAGGAAACCAGAGAACCCAGAAAAAACCCATGCACACAGAGGGAGAACATGGAAACTTCAAACGAATTGGGATTTGAACCTGGATCCCCAGCACTGAGAGGTGAACGTGCTGACCACAACGCCACTGTGTCACCCATATTAACAGCAAAAAGGGTAAAAAACTTCAAGCACCTTTCTCTGGAGCAAACAGACAGTTTCTGCAGTATAGAACCATAAAAGTCTCCTGTACTATAAAAGCACTTCGTATAAAGTCTGACTCTCACTCATTACGATCCACATCCAGGTCTCAGGATTCAGTAGAGGAACCATGAACCGCATCATGAATACCTTTAGAACTTCTATAAGATCAGTTTGAGAACACAGTTCCTAATTGTGTGGGACCATGACGTTTTGCAGATGAAGACACCTGGTTGGCTGAAGGAATCACTTACTGTGGTGATGATTGGAAAGCTGACCACCGGGCTTAGGTAGTGGTTGGCCAGGAACCAGCAGCAGGTTGCAACCCCCCACATCAGTCCAGAAACAAACCCTGAACAGGACGTCAGTGATCAGTGAATGACAGCCAGTCAAATCAATGTTCTATTTCTAATTGGAAAAGGTGGAGATGTGTCACCTGGTAGCACAGCTTTAGAAAACACCTGGGGTTTGTTCTGCTTATAAGAACAATAGATCACGAAGTACACAGTACTGGTGAGGAAGATGCCACTGAACTGAGCGAAGACGTAATCCAGATCTGTAAGAGACGACATGTGAGACAGTTGAGTCAGTGTCAATAACCAATACAGTGCAAGCACCTGGACTCCACCAAACACCTCAGGAGTCCTACACAACCTCCCATCGCCATTCATTACACAATCAGCTGGCCATCTGCCAGTGATGTGGGAGGAGGCTCCAAGATGTGTTTTATAGATATACCCTATTTCTTCTGTCCCTCCTCTTCCTCACTCACTTCACAAATAGTTTTTTCCTTCCAATCAATGCTTCATTTCTTCCTCTCTACCCCAAAACCACCTCTCTTCTGTGCCCCCATTCCCGTACCCCAAAAGCAGCCTCTTCTTTTCTAGCTCTCCCCCTCCTCACCTTTCTTTTTCCTTTCCTCTCTCTCTCATTGACTCGCAACCTCTCTCCCTTTTCTCACTTCCACCTTTCGTTTCCTCTCTCCATTTCATCTTGCTCTCCTCCTTTTCACACCATCTTCTCTATCCCTTATCCCCCATCACTTTCCTCTCCTTTTCCTATGCCATCTTGTCCTTCGCTTTTATCTATTTACAAGCCAAACTGCAGTGTAGCAAAATTGACTTCTTCCCAGTGTAACATTTCAGGTCCTTCTTCCGCCTCACCACAATAAACTCCTGGAAGTATTTGTATAGTCAGCGGATTGTTGAGCAGAGTGTATAACTATGGTGTGAATAAAAACAACAGCCGTGTTGCGAAAATCAAGAGCAAGTTTTATCCCTCCCTCCCCTTCTTCACACACCGTCTCCTTTTTATCCTTTCCCCTCCCTTTTTACTTTTTCTTCCACCTTCCTCCCGACTCCCCTTCCTCTACTCCCCTCTTTTGTTTGCTTAATTGTGACAACAATAGAATAAAACTTGGTTGTAAATATAAACGCTGTAGCAATACATTTCTGCATGGAGTTTGCATGTTCTCTTCATGTCTGTGAGGTGTATTTTGTCCCACAGTCTGCAGATGTGTAAAGTCAGTTGAACTGAAGATCCTTCATAAAGTGTAGCTGTGAGGAGAGCAGAATCAGATATGTGAAGTGCTCTCACCAAACTGGCTTGCTCCGCTGTACCGGATGTCCTGCTGAGCCGCTCTGTTCTTGATGTAAAGCACAGGGATAAATGATGAGCCGTAAAGAACTCCAGCCACAACCGCCAGGCCTGATCCACTGAGGAACAATCATACAATACACTTATTAAAACAATCAACAGAGACCTAAAATTGCAGCAGAACACTTATGACCGCAAAGAGTCCATCCAAAAAGTACACTTACTGTACAAAAACGTCATAAAACAGTATTTTTACTTAATAGCCATTCAATAATTGGATTCAAGAACAAGGCACCATGTTGGCTACCTCTGCTACAGTATGTCCAGGCTTGGTGAGAACATACAAAGTCCACGCCACAGAAAATTGTCCATTTGGGAAATGACAACGGGACTGTTGTTTAGTGAGATGACACCACCCTACACACCATCTTGGACTCCATTGTTTACATTTACATTAAATTCACAACTTATGAATCTGAATTAAATCAAATAAGCAGGCAGTAATCTGTAAACTTACACAAGTCGTTTGGTGCGTTGAGGTAGCATATCTACCCAGGAATCATCCGCTGATGCCTGTCCGTCTGCATTCACACACTGAAATAAAATACAGAGATCCTGTGATGTACATATTTAAATCACTGGAGTTATTGTTTTTCACAATACATTACATATATAGAGCAATAGATCCACAGAACAGCAGGGTGACAAGCTAAACCCTGTCCCTGTTCCCCTGAAAGCACCAACAATCAACATCAGAAATGGATCATGGATCAATTGAAAAAGGTGATCTGGTCTGATGAACCACATTTTCTTCTGCCTCATGTGGATGGTAGGCTAGAAGGCTATGTGCAATGTTCTGCAGGAAAACCTTGTGTCATGCATCCATGTGGATGTTACTTTGACACCACCACCTACCAGTATTCCAACATGATAATGACACCAAACACACAACCCATTAAACTGAGGGTAAACTTGCTGGATGATATTTACATTGTCTATAAGCAGCGGAGTTTCTTCTGATGTGGCTGCTCTCTGAACATCAGTCTTCACAAAGAAAAACACGATGGCACTGTGAAGACATTATTCAAAGCCTTAATATCTGAGAACATGTATAGGATCTCCAGTGACGCAAAAGAAATACATGCATTTATCACCTGAGCAAACAGAGTCCAGCTCCACAGTAGTTCAGTGTTGGATTGGCCACAGTTTCAGCTTCAATACCAAACCAACCGTATCTGAGGACATAGAGATATAGTTGTGTTGATATACAAACACATAAGCGAGTGTGGGCAAACACAATGTCTGTTATTTTTAGTTCTATGTACCATATAGATCCTACAATTACAGCTTGTAGTCCATCTGTACAATATCCTGTTAGAATTCTGTCTGCTCATGGTCTGGTTTACTACAGATTAAGTATAACTTTGGTGGTGGATAATTCATAACACTGTGGGTGGAAGTACGTAACAAACCGTGTGGTCCATACCAAACGGTTTGTAACAAATACAATGTGCCGTGACACCCCAGTGTATAGAGATACTTGTAGAAACACAATCAACCAGACACACCAGTGTCACTGCAGTGCTGACAATCTTCCATCTTTACTCCCTTTAGAGAGACAGATGGGCTGCAGCCTAAATAAACTATATAGTAACAAAAAATAAACCCTTTATAAATACCGAGAGCTAGCCCAGCCAATCAGGAGATTAAATGATGCCCAGATCAAAAGTCCAAGACCCAGACCGATCGTCTTCACTATGGGCACCACGGTGATGTTACCTACAAAGAGAAACAACATGATTTCAGTGAACATGATGCCGAGGTTCTCCTTCTAAAACATATTAAGTATATATATTACAGTACTTTTATTCATGTTCTAATCCACTTATTACGATTAAGGTACACAGGCTTTGCCAAAGCCTATCCCAGCACTTATAGCGCTAAAAAGATGGTCACATCCCCAATCCATAGTGGCCAAATGAATCAAACGACAGTGTGCCTATGTGAAAACAGTAAGAGAGCAGGAGCAGAAGGACAGACTGACCACGCTCCACATTTAGAATAATGAGAGATTAACTCTTAAATGACCTCATAGTTCAGAGTGTCCAGAGGAAAATATCACCACCACAAATCATGATGGAGGTAACATAAAAAATTTAAAAAAAAAATCACAATCCATTTTTGCCATCAAACATCCTGCTTAGACCCAGAGTGTCATAAAAGGCAGTGGCCTATTAAAGTTAATTTTATATATTAGCATAAGAATATTCATGTACAATAAGGACTCTCTTGATTTCTTATATTTTATAGAAAAAACACAAATTATAACAATATCTGTATCAAAATGTCAAATCTTTGCTTCCAAGCTCCTCTGTACCTGTAGCCCAGATGGCTCCTCCAGCCATAGCCAGCGGCCAGAATTTTGGAGAGCTCAAAATGATGTTGACGACCAGAGACACTGTCCATATAGCAGCACACAGAACCCACTGGAAAAACATTCCTGCAGGACCAATAACACAAATGTCATCTGATGCCCAACATATAACGGACCTGTTTGCATCTGCAGCAGAACCTTACCATCCCCGGTGTCGATTTTCTTCACAGGGACAAAGTTACTGCCGTAGAAAAGCACAGCGACGGCACAGGACGTAAAGCCATAGGTCAGATCAGTGGAGTTTGTCCCGTTACTGGATGTTTCGAGGATTTGTGAAGAATCCACGGATGACTCCATCACTATATATTATCACACCAGCAATTAGCAGCAGTGCAACTTACAGAATCCTGCAGCATCAGCTGAGATCCAGCATTACATAACTAAATAAATAAAATGTGAATTAAATGATAAAGTGGGACATAAATAAGTTTTTTTTTTTTTATCTTCATTAAGCCGCTATTTTAAATCCTAGCGTTTTAACAATCACGCACAATGTATTGATCAGGACAGCTAAGAATCGGCTCTTGTTAAGTTTAGAATAGGATGTTTTAGTGCTTAATCTGCTTTCTCTATTAAAAATAAGAATTCAAGAATGAAAACAGAAGTCAGAGTAAAGTAGACAACAGTATAGCGTTTTTAATTTCTTACTTCAGTATAAATGTAGTCAGAAAAATTTAAAACACTTCACAAATTTGACCAGAAAACAGTGACCTGAGGTGAGTATCAAAGCAACCAGGTGAGGAGTTCAAACAAGCAGCATCTGATTTAACACTATCAATGGTCCAGCCCTGCTTTATATAGAATCCCTTCATCCATCATCTTCTGCTTAATCCTATATTAGAGTCGCAAAAGGTCCCCATACACCCAGGAATGGGGGCCAATTTATGGTTGGACACACTTATAGGGGCAGCCAATTCACCTTGAATCTATGATTTTAGACTGTGGGAGGAAACCCAAACAGACATGAGAACATGATAGAAACTCCACCCGGATAGCGATTAGAACCTTAATCTCCAGGGCTGAGAGGCAGACGTGCTAACCACTAAGCCACCAGTGACCACTCAGCTTTTTTAAATCAGGAACTGATCTATAGTCAGTAATTTCATTCTCCACTTAATCCTATACTATGGTCATGTGTGATATACAGGGATTTCAGATATTTATTTGTGTGCGTGTGTGTGTGTGTGTGTGTGTGTGTGTGTGTGTGTGTGTGTGTGGTGGGTTGGGGGGGGTGTCACCAATGGGTATATATATATAATTATGATTCATGAATGTCTTTTGCTGGAGTTGGAAAGAAATAAGGGTGTTTAAAAAATTGAAACTATTGGCTTTTAATTCAAAACCATTTTACATTGGTTTTATTGTTTCCTTACATATTTATAGAACATATTGTTTTACTGTGGGTTGTTTCTTGTGTTATGATCAGAATCCCAGTCAAGAAGGATCGTGAGTTTTGCATGTTCCCCATCATTTCTGCACGAAATTTTCCAAGACTGCATAAAGCATGAAAGTTGTGTCACAACACCCATACATACTTTTGCTACGTAGTGGGGACCGACAGAAATACATTTGAACACACACGCCAATTAGCATAAACTGAATCTCCATAAGTGAACAAATATCACAGGTTTATTTACTAAATTTTTGTATTCACGCGTAAAGCTCCGCATAAATCCTATTTAAGACTTTTTATTAATACGTAGACAAAATATTTACACAAAAGCCACTACGACGCAGTTAATGTTTGAATCTTACCGTGTGTAATATGGAGCAGATTCGGTTCGTCTCGACACGAACACGTGCAAAGAAATTAGTTATCATTCATGGTATGGTTTTAAAGTTAACTTTAAAGCAATTAAAAGAAACAAACTCTAAAGTCGAGCCAAACTTCAGCTTCCTTCTACTGCTGCTGACTAAAGTCACCTGACTCTGACGCACGCGCTGCACGTGTCGGAACGCCTACGTCACAGCAACGTCGAAGTGTGATAGGTGCAAATGAAAATGCCTGAAAGTAAATGTTACCAAAATGAAGGATGCAATATTATCAGTACACTGCTCCAAATAATAAAGGAAACACTTCAACAGCACAATGTAACTTTAAGTCAACCACATTTCTGTGAAATCAACCTGTCCAGTTAGGATCCACATCCACAACACTGACTTTTTTGTATTATTGAACAAATAGCAAACATACACATAAAAAGAGAAAAGATCCATTTACATACAAAATGGCACAATACAGGTGCTACTACATATAGAAAAGAGTAAAAGGTGCTAACAAAGCAAAAACAAAAAGAACAAAAACGAACAAAAAGAGGGTCTTCATTCTAAATTATAATATTCTATTAAAGAACAAAGAAGGTGGGCATATTTACCATGTAACAGTTTAAGAGTCCTGTAATATATATTGAAGTCTTTGTAGAAAACACAGAAGATGATAATATTGTTAACGAGAAAGTCATCATTGTAATTGTCCAAAACAAGGCCAAAAATGATATGCTTCACCTTTTAAGAAAATAAACTTTGGAAGACAACCAATTAAAAATATCAGACCGCAGTGTTTCCATATAAATTCAGTGAAAAAAATAAATGCTTGGTTGTTTCAGTATCATCACAAAAAACACAGTTATTTGTTAAACTAATCCTTCATTATCTTCCGCTTATTCCTTTATGAGGGTCGTAAGGGGGTTTCCCATGCCCATCCAGGGGAAAACATCTCGGGCGCTGGGCAGATACACCCAGGACAGGGCGCCAATGCATCGCTGGGTACACACTCACTCACACAGTGAGTTCAATTTACCTTGAATGTTCTAAATGTTCTAAAATGTTTTTGAAATGTGGGAGAAAACCAGAAAACCCAAAGGAAACCCACGCAGATACGAGGAGAACGTGGAAACTCCACCCAGATTGGGATTTGAACCGGGAATCCCCAGCACTGAGAGGCAATGTGCTGACCACTAAGCCACCCTCGTTGCAAAACCAAATCATTGTTGAATAAAGTAACTAGAAGGAAAAATCCATTCAAGGTTTTAAAATGGACTTCTTTAGGAACTGCTGTAAGTTTGAGGTATCTGGTACACAATTTCTGAATTGATTGTAATGGGTAAAATTGATGAATGGAGTTCCGAAATGGAAGAGTGGGATAAAGAATATCAGCAAAGGAGTGCTGGATTATCTTATTGGAAAGTTTGGAATCCTTAAATGAACAATTTGCAGTCAATAGTTGTGATAAATGGGGGACGAGCAACAAATAAGTAAGAGCACCTAAAGCCAAACCTAGAAAGGATTTAAATGTTTTTTTGGTTTGTTTTTAAATTATTCTGATGACATAAAGCATTATTAGATGACAGCCATTACTGTCAACTAAATGTAGAAGCAACACTGATTGTGAATCAATTTCACTTGCTTTTGTACAAATGGGGGCAAATGGGAGTGAGTGTGCCCAGCAATGGATTGGCGCCCTGTCCTGGGTGTATCTGCCCAGTGCCCGAGACGTTCTCCCCTGGATGGGCATAAGGAACCCCACCACAAGCCCAGTAGAGAAATAAGAGGAAGATATGGATGGATGTCTGGATTGATACTGTCAACAGTGTAAAACTTCTTTTCCATTTCCCTCCTTAGTGTTCCCTATTGGTATTGACCAGTAACCCATCCAATCACAATTTTACCCATGATTTTGATTTGAACTTTAAGTTACACCAGCTGATTAAATCATACCTCCAGCTCAGTAGAAGGTGGTAAAGCACCTCCAGTGGGTCTGCAGTCCCAAAAGAAAAAGACTAATAAATCACACATAAAGTGATTAATGTACCTATAAATGAATGCAGTCAAATAAAAGTAACAAACCTGATTTGAAAATGTAGTGAGTGAAAAGTATAGATATTTATTTTGAAATGTAGTAAGTAGCTGTAAAAATTACAGATACCCCTTAAGTATCTGTACTATTTAAGTCCAGTAAATAAGTACCTTTACTTAGCACATTTGGTTGGTGCATTATTTTTATTCCAGCAGGTGCACTGTTGCCAAATCCTCAGTACGGAAAGTAGCTGCTGGCTCTCCTAAAAGTCACTAAATAGTGCAAAAAAACAACTTCATGACTTCTTAAAACAACTTAATGACTTTAATGCTTTGTCTAGACCCACATTACATAGTTCATATTTTTTTGCATTTGGAGTATGCGCCATTTCTTTTAGGGGGCAGATGGGGTCGGGGTCCGTGTCCGGAGGTTCATCCCTGAAATGATATTTGCAATTTGGGATGGCTTCTGTCACAAACTTCCTATCCAGTGGGAGGCTGTTAGTTTGGAGTTTATGCCTCAATTTGCATTAAAATCCACCTTAAACAGGAACATTGTTGGGTGCATGTTATTCTCTTCGGCCCGAGTGCTGCATCGCATTTGTATTATTTTTATTCTGAGTTCTTTTCTTGTTCTTTAAATGAACATTCCCAAATAGAAATGTAAAGTTTGTAAACAAACTATAAATTGGCTTTTGAACCAATGCAAGTCCACATATATTTGCACATTTTTCCCTAAGCGTTCGCATAATTTTGCACCCACGTTTCTGGGAGTCTACAAACTATGGGACCCAAGTCCAAAGATCTCCACATACTTTTGATCCTGTGTTCCTAGGAGTCCACACACTTTTCGACTCATGTCATCTCCAAACATTCAGACCCAAGAGTTCACAAATTTTTGGACCCACTTCCAGTGTTCATCGATAAAGGGATAGGTCCCAGTTCCTTTGTGTACATGGTGTATTTGTAACAGGTTTTGATCTAAACCAAACAAAAGACCATTTAAAGGGAAATGTGATTTTACGTAGGTACTGACTTATCACTGACTAAACACATTTTACAAACAGGATAAATTTAAGGTGGAATTGTTCTAAATGACATGAATCACAAACAATGGCAAGATTCATTTTAATAGTATAAATACTGCATTTCAATGCAAAAGACTGCATTTGATCACAACGTTTATCATTCAGTCAGTCAGTCATCAGCCGAGCCGCTTCAGATGCATGCATTCCTCCAGTTCAGTTTAATATACATTGAAGATTCAGGAGGTTTGTGGTTTAAAACATGCCTCATATACACAGTGAACTGCAGCTCCAGGTATGAGAATGCACCCGCATGATGGTCTTAAATCAAATGTGACCCCCAAAGGGCCTCTAGCTTGTGCTGAGACATTTAGATTCAGGTAAGTAAGCTGCAAACATAATGGGGATCAAGTCACAATCACCATTTCTTTACATTAATAAAACCATTAATTAAACACAACTTGAATTTTATATATATGTAATATAGCTAAAAGTAAGTAGGTACTTTGTTGGGTCTTTAATTGGAAAACCATGTGGTTGAGCTGGAACCTTAAGTGGGAGACAGACCTAATCGGACAGTTATGACCCCAAATGTCTTTTTTGTAGAGTGCAATCTATCAGATGCTTAAGCTTTAAAGTGTCTACTCACTTTCAGTTGGAACATAAGAATGTTAAATTAACATGATGCCACGAGGAGTTTATTGCTAAAATTTGATATCACTAATGTCTTAGGAGATATCCCATCATCTTTGGTTTATCATTATTAGGTCGCATTAAGAGGGGTTCCCCATGCCAATCCAGGAGAGAACGTTTTGGGCACTGGGCAGATACTTCCAGGACAGGGTGCCATTTCAGCTCTGGAAACACATTTACTCACTAAAACACACACACACTATAAAGGGGCAGTTTAAAGCAGCCAATCCACCTTGAAGCCATGTTTTGGACTGTGGGAGGAATCCAAAAAAACCCACACAGACACTGGGAGTACATGAAAACTCCACCCAGATTGGGATACGAACCTGGATCTCCAGCGCATAAAGGCAAACGTGCTAACTGCTACACCATCGTTTTTGGACTGTGGAAGGAAACCGGAGAAAACCCATGCGGACACAGAGAGAACGAGGTTACTCCACCCAGATCAGAATTCGAACCTTGATGCCCATGAGCTGAGAGGCAAAGATGCTAATCACTAAGCCACCTTGCTGCCCTCTAAGGAGATATAGAAATATATATGTGATTCTTACTTATGTTTTATTTAAAGATTCCAACTTATTCACGGATGGTTCTCCTGAAATAGTACTGGGACTATTAGACAACAATGAGATTTGAGATTAAAGGAGTCAAACCTGAGAATCTGGTTTCAAACATGGTGGGATTTGGGTTTGGGTGAGATCTGATGAGACCTCTTTCAAGACTATGAAGCCAAATTTGCATTAAATGAAAGTAAATTAATAACCCACAGGTTCAGGACTGAAAGAGTATTCACTCCTAAGATGAGAATGCTGAAGTTTATATTAAGACTTCTGCAAATCTGAGCACAATGCGAGACTTTTCGGAGATCTATATGAAGAGATATGCAAGGTCTTAATCTTAGAAGACACAATCAAGCTGCAGGGGGCTCATGCTAAAGGATTCTTTGTCTACACATTTGATCTCACTGCCTGTGAGATGAGAATGAAATCTCCTTTCTGATTTGTCAGATCAACACCAAACCCAAAAAACCCCTCATTACTTCTGATGTATTAAAGTCTCAAAGTGCACTCACTTATTCTGCAGGTCAAAATAAACTGGATACCATTACAAACCAGTGGCTGTTTAGCTCGATAATTAATTACCTTCAGAGTCTCCGTTTTAAGTCATTATTAATTTTTTTAGTGTAACATTCTTTTTTTTTTTTTATTTAATGTCACGGCTAGACAAGCGGCCCAGCCAATCAGATTTAAGGAACGGAACTACCCATTTTATGAAAGCAGTTAGACACTTATGGTTATATTTTATCTATACTAATAAAATTCTTACTTCCTGAATACCTACAAGGCTTAAACTTGGCTCAATCATTACTCAATCATGGCTTGGGAAAACCGACTGTTAAATTCATGTGAAAAAGCAACCGCCTGGGCCCTGTAGTCACAACTCACACTAGATTAATTCATTCATTATCTTCCGCTTATTCCTTGATGAGGGTTGCGGGGGGGTTCCCCATGCCCATCCAGGGGAGAACGTCTCGGGCGCTGGGCAGATACACCCAGGACAG
>JAOUQT010026013.1:0-11603 GCA_025769995.1 Xyliphius kryptos
AATTATACATAAATTAAAAAAATAAAACTTGAACTACAAGATAAAGCTCAATAATTTACATCTGTGGAATATATATATGATTCTTTAACCATAACCTATAAGCATAGAGTTAAAAAGTCGCGCCTGTTAAAGAGCGCGTGACGTCAGATCACGTGTTACAGTCATGGCCGCCGTTCAGAAACTACAAAAGTGTGCAGTATCACAAACTGGAAAGCACAGCGCGTCAGTCATCTTTCTTCATGGTTCAGGTGCCTTATTTAGTTTCTGCTTCTCTGTTTGTTAAAATAATTATTCTCAGAATAGTTGATTCTATATTATATTAGCCGCACTGTTTCAATGCCGTTCTGATCTGCTATGAAAATGAAAGGGAGTCGTTATGCTAGTTGGGAACTATGTTTGGTTTACTAGCACGTTAATATTACAGTATGTTTGTGTCTGTCATGAAAAGCTAAAATGTAAATCAAGACGCTAATGATAAAAATGATCCGTTTTGCCTTAATAAATAAAACATATGAAGTATTGGGATTCTTTACAGAAGTGAATGCACATGTAAAGCAATTTCAGAGTACTCAAGAGGTGGTCTAGCATGTAAAATTCAGCTTTAATAAAAGTGTTTTTCACAGTACTGCAGGGACATTTATGTGGTGGTGGCAGTGTGTTGCAGTGATGCAAGTGGCTCAGACAGAACAGTGCTGCTGGAGTTTTAAAACATGATTTACAGATACAGATAAGATTTGTACTAACTAACATGGTAGGTGTGAAGTGCACAGTGACTGGACACTTAAACACTAGCTGTACTGCTGTGTCTGATCTACTTGTTCCAGTGCAACACATTAACAAACCACAACCACAATAAGGACACAAGCTCAGTGGTAGCTCAGTGATAGGGATTGGTTCCTCAGTGATTGGGGTGCTGGACTATCAATCTTAGGGTTGTGGGTTCAAATCCCATGTCTATTGAAGTTCCCAATGTGGGTCCTTGAGCAAGACCCTTAACCCTCATTGCTCCAGAGTCCTGTATCAACCCTGTGTTCAGACACCAACCATCAAGTTGGGATAATTGTAAGTCGCTTTGGATAAAAGCGTCTGCTAAATAACTTAATGTAATGTAGAACACTGCAGTGTGGGAAATCACCTGGCACCAAATTATGCAAATTAGGGTTCTAGATCCATGGTGGCACGTGATCTAGTGGTTAGTGTGGTTGCCTCTCAGCATTTGGAATCCAGGTTCAATTCCTAATCTAGGTGGTGTTTCCATGTTCTTACTTTACAGTATCAGTATCTGAGTTGTCTTTTGGCTCTCTGAATCAAAGTTCTAAATTGAACCATATAGTGTGTTTGTATGTCTGTGTGATTGATTGTGTGTGTTTGTATGTGTGCCCAGCAATGCATTGGCACGCTGATCAGGGTGTATCTGCCCAGTACCCAAAACATTCTACTCTGGATGAGTGTGGGGAACCTGTGAAACCACCCTAGTATAGGATTATGTGGAAGATACTGAGCTGAGTGTAGAAGCAAGAGTGTTTTGTGACTTTACACATCTTATCTTACTTGCTTTTTTGCATGGTGTAACTAGGCTTTGCTCAGCTGTTGTGTGCTACATGTGTGAAAGGGAAACTCTTAACAATGTCTGAACCTCATTTACTGTAAAAACTTGAGATGTTTGTATACGTTTTCATATGTGCATGAGTGCCTCTGTTTGTTAATTGCATGTATAGCATTTAGCAGATGTTATTCTCCAGTGCATCCTATAGAGGTAGGTTGTTTTCCTCCAGTAAATATTTCCTTATTGTGGAACAGATGTTCTTTTGTTTGACCAGATGTTTGTTTCAATAAGAAATTAAGTGCTGGGGGGGGAAATAATGCGTGTGAAAATATTTATATTATGTTTGTTTCACCTTTTGGCTGCCAGAACATAAAAAAAAAAAAAAAAAAAACTTTGACTAGTCTTCTTCGTGCTGTGTGTCATTTTTGGAGTGATGTAGTAACATCAGTGCTCTATATCTAATACAGCATTGACAGAAAGCCACTGGAGGGAATCCAGCATGGTAGTGCTATGGGAAAACTTTGGTAAGTTAAAGAACAGACGTGCTGCTGGATACTGGCTCAGTTATGGGGGTTTCCTGTGAAGGTCTGCAGAGAGGGTGTTAAATTAAAAGTCTTTTGCTTTTTGTCAGGCATGTAGAAACTAACATCGCCAGAGAAGAGATGCCCCGTTTACATCTGCTGTACTTTAAATTAAATGTACTCCTCTCTAGACTCCTCCACCAGCTAAGAGTAAGAACTTTACATCACATGTCGCATTTTCTCATAACTGCTGGTACGTTCGTGTGTTGGTGATTTCTCTGTGGAACGAGCATCTGTATTCGGGAGGGTGTGCATCCTCTCAACATGATAAAATGCAGCTGCTGTACATGATTTACTGCTTCGCCATGAAAAATGAGTCCATCAGTCGATGCGAGGCAACAACAATAATGGAATTTAGCAGGTTATTTACACTCAGGCTCAATAGTGCTTAAAACAGAGCGACTTGCCCGAGTCATGAGGCGTAACTAACTTCCACGCTCTGCAGAAAAGTGCTTATTGCTCTTTAGCAAGTTACCTGCTGCCAGGGTAATGTGGCTGCATGGAGTGTGGGCAAGAAGTAAACGGGGCTAGATGAAGGCTCAAATCTGCACATTGCTCTAGTAAATAGTATGTCATAATATTTAGACTCTCCCCACTAAAACTCAGCTGTCTGTCATTACTACTACTACTGGGCTGTATTTGATTACACGTGTTGGGATTGACATTCAGTTTGGGATTCCTGCTCAAATTTAAGAGCCTCGGTTCCTGCAGACGTTCTGTGTCGAGACCGAAGCTTTCACAGAACCAGATGATTAGCATGGGGGCGATGTTTGTATTGGTGTTATATCCAGTCGGAACAAACCTTGTATCATGTAAAACCTGTCAAAAGTGCCATCATTTAGTGTTTAACTTGTGAACATTACACAAAGTTCTCTTTTTAAATATGAAGAAATCTTATAAGTTGCTTTATTCAATCCCATTGCCACAGAAATAAAACTAAAGTGTCAAGCCATGTATTATAGGCAATTGAAATTATCTTCAAGGGCACAGTTTGGGCTCTTGTAGGTGTAATGTATTGGTTTCTCAGTAATTTTGTATCTTTATTTTTTTTCATTGGCAACACTTCATCATGCTTAAGTGGTATACAGTAGGATAAGTGTTGTGTTTAGTATAGACATTTTTTTCTGAATTAAAATGCCTTTGGTTGTCTTGCTGATTAAATACCTCTTAGGAAATGTAGCCATTGACTAAATGTTCGTAAGTTATTATATGCTAAAAAATATTTAGCTCACCAAAAAGGGTTAAAATACACATTACTGAAGACTATTTTTGGTATGGGAAGTTGTTCCTTCTTATACATGCAAAGGTGATTTGCTGTATGTTTGTGTAAGAACCATGCAGCGCTTCTTTCCTTCGTTCTTTTTCAGTTTAATTAATTAACTGTATTCTGTTCCCATTTAGTTAATTACCTGTCCTGTTTAGTCATTGGTTCACTTGTTTCACAAGACAGGGACTTTTGTTATTTATCTCTCGGTTTCCGTTTATCCCTGTCCTTGGTTTATGTTTTTGTGTTTCGTGTTTGTGTGTCGGTTACGCTATCTGTATTGCGTGGTTTGGCTACACGTTTCAATAAACGCCTTGTTTTCCCTCACCTGGCAACCTGCTCCTTTACGGCTCGACGCGGGCGAGCTCCCCTTTTGGCTTCCGAAGCGCAATCATCGCAATCAACAGTTTGAAGTGTATTTCTTTTTTTTTTTCTTTTTTTTATTGAAACACTTGAAGCTACATCAGGTAAACCGATAGCTAGCCTTTGTCATCTAACGTGAGCCTGTACTGATAAGGCTTAAGTAACAATTCTTGACAAATGAGACTGTTACCTTATTGTTAGTGGTAATCTAATGAGTGTGGTGAGAACATACCAGTGTTTCCATAAGCAGCTTAAGTCCTAGCTTGAAATCAAGCCATCTTGATTTAGCTTAATGTGGAATTGGTTAACATCCTCTTTGTGTTAGGAGACACAGGACAAGGCCTTCGAGCATGGGTTCGAGATGTGTTGGCACAAGACATGGCATTTGAGCATATTAGAGTTATATATCCAACAGCTCCTGCAAGGTAAGTAAATACTTTATTTCAATCTGAATTTATGAAGCTTTTATTAGATTCTCCAAATTACTGTATGTACACTACGGGCCAAAAGTCACCCCCCCCCCCACGACTATTTACACTGTAGATTCTCAATGAAGGCATTTAAATTATGAATGAACACATGTGGAGTTATGAACTTAATAAAACAAGGTGAAATAACTAAAAACGTTTTATATTCTAGTGTCTTCAAAATAGCCACCTTTTGCTCTTATTACTGCTTTGCACACACTTGGCATTCTCTCAATGTGTTAAGAGAGGTGCCTATAAGGGTTAACAAGTATAATTAATTAGAATGCCAACCATGTTCAAAGCAGTAATCAGAGCAAAGGGTGGCTATTTTGAAGTAACTAAAATATAAAACATGTTTTCAGTAATTTCACCTTTTTTTAAGTACATTTTTTTAACAACTCCACATGTTCATTCATAGTTTTCATGCCTTCAGTGAGTCTACAATGTAAATAGTCCTGAAAATACAGAAAACGCATTGAATGAGAAGGTGTGTCCAAACTTTTGGCCTGTATTGTATATGTATGTGTACATTTTGTAAACAATAAATTCATACTTTTATTACATTAAATACATTTCCCCTCATTTAGGACATAATGCAAGGGATGCCGCTATAAATAAATTATTTTTCCAAAACGGTATTAGAACATTTTGACCAAATAATTTGTGGAATTAATTTTGTCATTTACTAGATAAACATACCAGCAAAGCACAGTACATGAAATTATTGAGTAAATATGACTTAAATGAATGCCTAACAAAGTATTTTATATGCCCCTTGATAAACTTATTAGTTTAATAACTGATAGATGAAAGAATGTACCAAACATCTCCGTGCAGCCACAGAGGCAGTTCTGACTGCCTTGTTTGCCTTACTGTAATGTTTGTTAAACACAACACTGTTTATTCTCTTTCTGGAGTTATGTTTAGCTTGAGGGGCCAGGCTTGAAAAACCTGTTTACAACTTTGTAATTAGTATTTTTAAATAAAAAAATAACATTTTTAACTAAACAAACCAAAAAATTAAATTTTATTGGTTTAACATGTTGGATCTTTATGCCTTTGCACTTATCCTCAGGCCATATACACCTATGCATGGGGCACTTTCTCATGTCTGGTTTGACCGCTACAAAATCTCCCATAACTGCCCAGAGCATTTGGAATCAATCGAAGAAATGTGTCAAAATTTAGGAGTTGTGGTCCAAGAAGAGATCAGATCTGGTGTACCCAAGCACAGAATGGTTATCGGTATGTATCCCCTGAGAATGTTTAGTCCCTGCACCTCATTATTCGTTTCTTTTCCTTTGTTGCTTCTTTGGTTTTACATCATCTTTCACATTCCTCAGCCCCTTCTTAACCCGCTGAGCTCTACTATAAAGATCTCTTTCCAATTCAAATTCCTCATTGCTTTTATATCTTGCCAGTAACTGGCCTTAAAGGAATTCCTGGATGACCCATGAGTCTCTCCACAGCTTTATCACAAAATATTCCACTTATCAGACTGACTGTAAATTATTAGTGTAAGGAAATAATACTGCTGCAGGTAAACTTCTTGGAAAAGGTCGTATCAAGGTTGTTTGTAAAAGTGGTAGCTGTAGTTGGGGTAATGAGTGTTAAGGATGATTATGCACAGAGGAAGAAGGCACAACTTTTTGTGAAAGCCTTTGTCTATGACAGAAAAGCCCCTAAACTGGGTTCCAGAGAAACTGATTTAGAAAACACATGTTCCTGTGAGTCTGCTGAAATATTATCTTTCTAAATCATAACATTTTGTCATTAACTATAAATACTCGTTGGAGTTACTCTGCACACTGAAGAAAGTGGTCTGTATCCTGAGTCCACTGCTCAAGCTGATGGACTGACGAGCGGTAGAACTTTCCATGGAAAACATTTCTCGAGAAAGCGGCTATCATGCGTGTTTGAGTCTGTTGGGTGTATGGTACCATGGGGAAAAGCCCTGTAGAAATTTTGCACACTGCTTACAGGAGATTTAGGTACCCTGACAGAATCCTAGCCTTTGTCACAATACACCTTAAAAATGAAACTAAAATATAATTTACCTTTTCCGTTATCAAAGTGGGGGGAAAAATATCACAGTTTGCTGGTTTAGTTAAAGATTTGGGGAATTTCCTCTATATGGATAAATATTTCACCAAGCTACTTCATTATTTTGGCCTTGTTGCATGTTTCATCATGCTGGAAAATGCATTGAGGATACTCCGATTGCTCCTAAATTTAGATACTATTCTTTATTAGTGGTAGTGTTAATAAATATGTGAATAAATCATCCTTAAATGATCTGCAAACACAAATGAGCCCAGGATGCTTCACTGCTGTCTTGACACACTTGTCTTTTTTTTCCCAAATCAGCAATTTTTCCAGATTTTCCAAACCATTTTTTTTTCCAAAAAATGTTCTCCAATTCTTTGCAGTCCAGTCCCTGCACTTCCTGCAAAATGAGTTTTATTTATACATGGTACATTGTTTTTGGCTGTAGTGATGTTTATATTTTAGAACAAATACTAATAAGAATACTTTTTTTAAGCCACAATCTGTGAATCATATTCTGTGAACTAATGGCAAAAACTGATTACAGTACACCACTGGGGATAAATCACATACATGTGAAGCATTGTGATGACAATATTATCGTGCATAATATTTTTATTCCGTATGAACAGGGAAAATGTCAGGACTGAAGGGAAAATTAATGAAGCCAAGTACAATCAGATTTTATGGGAAAACATGAAGCCCTTAGAAAAAGAGCTGAAAAAAGTTTAGTTCTAGGACTTTTGAGGTTTACCTTTAACTGTAAACACACTGCCAAAAACTCTATTCATTGTTTTAAGAATATACCAAACAAAGAAATAAAAGTAATGTTGTTCAACAGTTTAGTCAGTCACTGGTCAAACATTATTTTGTAATTAAAATTTAATGGGTATTATTTTTAAAGAACTGTAAACCCTAAAAAATTATAAGAATAATGATAATTTGACTTGGACCAGTTTATTTATTTTTTTTTTTACTTTTTTTTTGTCGGAGTACAGATCTAATAGCTGATCTGTTGGATATGCTGAACTAAAATGTTTTATCCATAGACACCCATCATGCAACTTACAGGAATTTAATAATCTGCTGCTAACATCTTGGTGCAACATACCACAGCACGTATAAGGGGATCTTGTGGAGTCTTTGCCTCAATGGTTCAGGGCTGTTTTGGCAAATAGGGGATCAAAACAATAACAGTAAGGCGGCCATAATGTTTTGTTATAATATAATATATTATAAATAATATTATAGTTATAAAATATATTGTAGCATCTTGCCCAGAACTGAACGATACAGAACGAGTAAACCTAAATTTAATCTATTCGATGTGTTACGCATACTTTAGCTTTTACATTTCCAGATGTGCAAAAAAGATTCTACCTGCATCATGGAAGTTTGGCATTATATGGGTATTTTGTTCGAAAGGAATTGCACATGCAATTCTGCTTTATTGTGAGTGACTAATCACTATACAATGCCCACCTAGCAGTTTAATTTACTACTTATGATGGTTTAGTAATGCAACATGAATCCTTTACATTCTGATGTTTTTTCATACCAAGGTGGTTTTTCCATGGGCGGTGCTATGGCGTTACAGCTGGCCTGCAGGTACCACCAGGACGTAGCTGGAGTTTTTGCTCTGTCCAGCTTCCTCAATAAGGACTCGCTTGTGTATCAGGTGAGTTGTACAGTGTTTCGTTTAAATAAGGTGTACAGATATGATTTGTTACTGTGTCTGTTTAAGCAACAAATTTATCAGTGTCAAATGTATCCAGGTATTAAACCATAAGTTGCTGTGGTTTCATCCTTCTGACTGGTTGTGAGCTGAAACCATATTTATTTCACTGTAAATGTAAACAGAGGAATTAAAATGTGCCAGTTCTGGAGATGGCTTTATTTCAAATAACCAGAAGCTTTGAATCTCTCCTAACTAAGTTTATTTTCTATTAATTCAGTATAACTAAATGTAGACCCCAAACAACTCTTGATTTTACGCACTTGATTTTGTCTATTTGTACAGTCTGTCAGCAATGAGACTGGCTGTCTACCAGAGCTTCTGCAGTGCCACGGTACAGATGATGAGCTGGTACCTCATGCTTGGGCAGAGGAAACCAACAGGCTCCTTAAAGGTGCTGGCATGAGCACCTCCTTTCATTCTTTTTCTGGCCTTAACCACCAGCTACACAGGCCGGAAATGGAATTGTTGCGCTCCTGGATACTAAAGAAACTTCCATTTGAGAGCTGACCTTTACTAATGTCATTTTCTTATAGTTAAACTATATTAAATTTGTAGTTTGTTTACCATGAAACATATTTAGCTTGTTAAAAACATCCTTGTGTAGAAGTGTGAGTTAATACAGCTGTAAAAGGTTCAAAATGTTGCACATTTTCCAGCTGGCAAAAATAAGCACACTAACTTTCTGACTCAACAAAGTGCTGCACAACCGCAATGTAAGAAAAAACAGTTCATTGAGCCTGCTTCAGCTGTTATGGCCAGAGCTGCAGGTGGAAAGATGACCCCAGAAAAAAAAGAGAGAATCGTCACTACTCTAGACTTGATAATTTTCCTGCATATTTGCAGTAGCTCGCTAAACCCACCCTCACTCACTCGTACGTTTCCCTTCCCAGTTCCCCATCTTCCACCTCCTCAACTTTAGTATGGTTCTTTATATGGAAATCTGTTGAACATGTGTTCGAAGGTCTGGACTGTTTTCTCAGTTGGGTTGCAGCACAGGCCGCTTCATTAATGATTTTTGGAATGAAGCGTTTGCTTGGTGATGTCACAATGTTTTTACCCTGGACCCTCTGCTCAGATCAAACTGCGAGGACACTGGCCAAGGTCAATGTGTGCTGAAACTGTTAAAACTACAAAATGCTTTTGATATTATGAGTTTAAAACTAGCGAATAATCTGTGTAGGATGTCAATAGCAAGGATTCTGTTGTCTTTATAAAGTGGGCTACAAACCATCTGACCTAACAAGTATTTATCTCATGTATTTGCTTCTATATATATTTGTGGGTTGAAGGGAATGCATTAATATATAGTTGAATATGATTTATGTCGTGGGAACAAATAACTCTCCACACCCTGACACATGTCAGCTTTTGCACTTTTGGGAATCAAAACATTAATCATTAAAGGTAGGTTTAGCGAAAGAGTAAATCTAGGGGTGATTATTTCATCTTTTATGCCAGAGGGAAATGGGTTCAGACCCAAAGGCCAATTACCAAATGAGAATAAACCAAAAGTTTGTTTTTTCTTATTCACTGTCAGTTTTTATTCACTGAATTATACACAATTGTGACCATGTACAAAGACCAATATATCTCAATTTGTTTTTAAATAAGTTAAATTCAGCTAAAATTTAAAATGCTTCTAATAATAAAATATGTTAATATACTTCCAATCGAGACATTGAAACTAGTGTGTAATTTTGCATAAGACTGTATGTGTACCAGTGTGTAGCTAAATAATGCCTCAGTGGTACTCAGCACACCCAGGCAAAAGTAGTGGCTCTAATTGTATTCATGTCATGCAATCATACTACATGCTACAAATTGTGTTAAAATGGCATGGTGGCTTAGTGGTTAGCACGTTCGCCTCGCAGCGCTGGGGATTTCTCGTTCAAATCCCTCGTGACCCATGTAAAGGATTAAAGATAATGAATGTATGTTGGCAGATTGAAATTTGAACTACACTTTGATGTTTTTTTATATATACTGTGCGTGAACCATTAAGTTTATTATTTTAGTTAAAACCTTTATTGTTGCACAACATCGGACTAATGTTCCAGCAAGACCATGCATTTTAGAATAGCATTTAAAGGCTTTTACTATTCATCATCTTTCTGTATGGAATTTACATACAGCCAATCAGAGATGGGTTTTAAACCATGGCAGCAGTGTAATGATGTATTAATGGTGCTATTAAACTCCCATTTGTAATGGGTTTGAACAAATGGGAATTATTATGTGAGGCAGTAATTGCATCATTACATTCTCCGTGATTTATTTATAAGTAGCCAGATATGTCAACTCTAAAACAACTTGGCACTGGGGTGATTAATTTGACTAAAATCTGACTTTTTATTTAGGTATTTTAGCTATTTGAATCACAGTTGATTTAGCTTGCTGAATTTTGTATTAAACAGCTGCCCTTCAAAGCATAGATGATGCAAGTGACATCAAAGCATTAACATAGCTTGGAGTAAAGATACAGGTCATTGATTGCATGCTTTGATCAGTGTATTTTAACCACTTGATTTATCCTACTGCTTTATTGTTATGTCCCAGTCTTAGTTAAAAGTACATGAGCCAGCAGCATTGTAAGGAACCGAAAAGAAAGTCTTTTTCTAATATTGAAACTGAAAAAAGAATGTTTTGCATTTTATTACATCACTTCTGCACCGTGTTTCATTATAAGTTATAAAGCAAATGCCTAAAATGTTTTGGCGCCACTCGTGTCATGACTTACTGTGCCAAACGGGCCTGTTAAAGTGAAGTCAGGTTTTAAATGTGAAACATTTTATTGATTTCATCATTAATTTGCTTCACATCTAAGAACAGGCTTTTTTAAATGACTAAAACTGATTCGTCTGTTTGTCAAGGCTCTTTTTTAGGTCCATTTATTTGTGATTAGTAATTGTTTTGGGTGGTGGATGGCACTTAATACTGCATTGACACTGGTGCTGTGTTAGTGTGTTGCTCTGATTTGAGTGGATTAAATTCAGTTGTGCTGCTTGTTGTTAACCACTATGTCTGGACAGTGTGTTCTGTGTATCACTGGTTAAGACACTGAATTTTGGGCACTAAAATGGTGCTGCAGCTGAATGATTATCTCAGTATCACAGGGTATATATGTATGAGCCTTAATTGAAGTGTTCCCTCTAGCCTGACCGGCAGTTTCACAGGGAAAATCAGTTATGTCTAAAAGCTCTATGAGTAAACATCTAATTTAAGAATTTTTTTTAAATAAAGGAAAGGCCATATGTTAAAGATCTGTTAACTGGACACAAACTAGAGGGTACAGTAGAATAAACCTTGACCTTACTTCTTCTATATACTGTATATCTGTATTTACACTTCACACTGTAGTTCATTGAGCAGTGTAACAACATTCATGTCAGGATCTCTCTTAATATACCTTAAATGTGTGTTTGTTTTGTGCCTGCAATAGAATGGCATCCTGGGTTTTTCACTGAATGCAGTAAGACTTTGCCAGGGAGTGGTGGCTCAGTGGTTAGGGTGTTGGACTATCGATCAGCAGGTTGGGGGTTCAAATCCCAGGTCCACTGAAGTTACCAATGTGGGTCCTTGAGCAAGACCCTTAACCCTC